>JAHZTW010000003.1:819857-1087454 GCA_020283515.1 Alliaria petiolata | reverse complement strand
TTTTTTAATTTTTCTGTTTTTAGTAAAAAATACTTGATCATACTAGATTAATGCTATAAGAAGTTATGATTTGAAAATTAATTTATCGCTATTTAATTGCTACGCTGATTTTTTTCGAGAGTTATTTTTTTGTCAAATTAATTTAAATAATAATGTGTTTTCATTTTTTTGTTAGTAAAATTTATTTGGTTAACTAAAATTATTTCATTTTATTTTGAATCTTTGATAAATCAACTTTTTTTTTTGTTTTTTAGTCAACAACTTTCTAAAAAACTTTAAATAAAATTTATATGGTTTATGATTGTTAATTTATTTTTATATATACATGATTTTAGTTAATCACTAACAACACATATCATTAAAAAAAATCTGTTTTATTTACTACTATCAAAAGTTTTTTTTTCTTATTTTGATGTATTTTAAGTTAATACTAAAATTTTAATCTATTTTATTATTAAAATCTGTAATAAATAATAATGTAGTTTAAAGTTTATTTTTTTCTACTCACATAATATATTCTTATTATTAAATTTTTTTTTTTTTTATTTTAAATAATATATACTGCAACTTATACATCAGAAAAGTTACCAGTCAACTATTTTAACAAAATGTTAACTCAAATTTGTACAGCAAACTTACCACATAAATCTAATATTTATACCGCATAATTTTACTGCAACTTATATCGAATTATAACATCAATTGTAACTCGACTTTAAAATTACATGTCACCAATCGGAGCCGATATTTCTTTGTGACGCGGGATACGCTTTTGTCCTTTTCCTGTTTACCCACTTGACAAATCCTAGACCGTCAGATTGAGAAGCTGAGTGGGCCCAATTATGCCACATCTTATAATCGTAGGGTCAGCGATCGTCTTTCACGTCATCCAAACATTATTATTTTTATTTTATTTTAATATATATATATATAGTCATCCAGATTTCGTAATTCTACGAGTTTTGGATTAGTCTCAAATAGTTTTAGGAGTTTCCCATACCTCTTTAGAGAATTGATTAATTTACATTTTTTTGAGGAAATATTGTTCTCTATGAATTTCTTATTCTTCATGTAAGATGAGTTGTATCCCATTGTGATTAATATATAATATAGACTATATAGTTGGTCGATGAAAAAAACAACTTACTACTTACTAGTTTAAGGGTTGTGTTATTTGTGTACAACCTTTTTTTTTTTGGTGCAACGAAGATTTTATATTAATCACTCAAAAGTTTAAAGCATACAGGAGAAGCTAGAGAAAGCTTTTACATTTATAAAGATGTGTTGTAACGATATAAGTTGTTAGATTCTACAGTCAAAAGTCAAAATATGAGCAGTTGTCCTAAGTAGCTACCTGTACGTACGGCTTATGCGTGTGAAATATACAGTAAACACATACAGTTTTCTTCTGGTCAAAAAGTAAAAAAAAAAAACATACTTCGCGATGATTTTTTATAGCCTCGCTTTGTTTAGAGCTTAGCACATATGTACAATGTACTATATAACTTTTCCTAGTGGAGTAGTTCGATTTTGCCATCTTTCTAACATATCTATTATTATAGTTTATAGATCACCGTTACATCCATTTGAATACGATCTGTCTCAATTGTTTCGAAGATGAAAATAGTATATGCAATCAATTGAGATTGCGTGAAATGTCGAAACTCTCTTTAACCCAAAAAAAAAAGAAATGTCGAGACTCTAAAATGAACGTAATTATCTTAGTCCCTACCCTAGAAAATGATGCAAATATATATATATATAACGAGTGTTCGCTATCTTGTTCTAGCTAGTCTTTTACAAATCTATTAGACAAGTGAAACTGAAAGACAAGTCTTCCGAGGACATCCAATAACAAAGTATTTTTTATGTTAGTTATCTATTATTATTATTACTATTTTGCTTATCTGATTCATATGTTTTAATTTTCTTTTGCGGACCAAAGTAGAAAAAAGGACGAATGGACACGAACAATTAGAAAAACAAAAGTCAAAAATTTAATATATTACAGAAATGACAATGAGTTAAATCATCCACAAATGTAATGTACTCTACTCGAGACAGAGACCGGATAAATATATTAAATGGAATATCCTAAAGAGATAATAATAAAAAGAAAAGTGTGATCCACGCAATCAGTTAGTAGCTATCAATAGAAAATTAGACATAACCACTAATTGTTCAAAATGTTGGGAGAAAAGTTGACGAATCGTCTTTTTTTTCTCTGCGATCTTATCTCTTTCCAACTCCACGAAAATAAATTAGTTTTTTTTTTGTTTCCCGTTTTTTTGGGATTTGTTTGTATTCAAAACGTGAAAAAGAAGACATTTTGGGACAGTTGTGGCAAACTGGGAAGAAGGTGAAGAAGGAAGGGCCAACGCACTGTTGACCGACCTGAACAAATAGTCAATAGCAGCACGTGACTCACGTGACCCGCTGTGGCTTACTCACGTGAAAAGAAGAGGTCGACGAGGAGGTAATGCATAATTACGAACCGGACCAAATCGTAAACCGAGTTCTGTTTGCATTGCGAGTCATTTGACTATGATATTTGCTGTTATCGATAATCATCGCTTAACTAACAACTAAAAACGAACAACAGAACGTTTATAGCGAGAGGCTGATACTATTTTTAAATAACTTTAAAAGAAGATATTACATTACAACTTGTAATTTACAAGTTTACATCGATCTTCAACTACTACTAACGCAACTCTACATTAGCCCCACAGATTCAGTAAATTAAGAAGATATTACATTACAAGGCCGTGTTGTTAAGAGAGTAAAAAGAGAGAGAAGCAGCAGCTAAAAGTGTAATTAAGCAGAATAAGGAAATTAACAGAATAAAACATAATTAGCCTAAATATAAAAACTCTGGTGTTGAAGCTGCGTCGTCTGCTCTGACCCAAACCAGTCTCTTCTCTGTACTCTCTTGGCTCATAAAGACCAATGAGTGATTCCAACACTGCAATGTCCCAAAATCCAGAGGCCCTTTGGGTTTTCTCACTTTGCCTCCTCTTGTTCTCAGTTTTTCTTCACCATGTTTTTTCTTATTTTGCGAAACCCCAAAGAATAAACAAACACTTACTAATACAAACCTTTTGCGCTTCTTAGATTGAGCCATAATCAAGACCTCCCCAACTGAAGTGAGAGCCTTGTCTGACGATTGGGAAAGCATGCATAAACACGCAGACGCAAACGCAGACCGTTGCAACCGCAAGCATCGAGTGGATGACCGGAGTTGGAAAGAAACGATGTGAACCCGAAACCTTCTTCTGGGACTTGAGAGCCACACTTGCACATGTGTTGCAAGATCTCTTGAGCTCTGAGCTTAGTCTCTTGCTCAGACCAATCTGATCGATCCCGTTCTCGATGTTCAGAGATATTTGACCGTTTCTCTTATCTGCAAGTTTACGAGCCACCAGGTTGTTGTAGCTGTGGTTGTTCCTCATTGCAGCATAGCTAAATGGGGTCTGTCCGCTTGCATCGATTAGGGTATTCCAGCACGACAATCCAATCTGAAACCAGAAACAAAGTGAAAACTCGGGTTATCGAGAGAAGAAAAAAAACAAGAGGCTAAAAAAATGGGTTCTAAATATAGAGACGTTACCTCTTGTGGATCATTAGTCAGGACATCAACCATTTCATCAGAACCAGATGTAGAAGCAGCCAAATGCAAAGGTGTGATATCGCCAGGTCCAGCGATATTAGGCAAGAAGATGAAGTTTTTATTAACGGAATAGTGAATCAGAGTTTCAGCCATTTTTGTGTTTCTCCTTTTGACAGCGCGATTCAATAGCTGAATCTCACCCAGCATATCTAATGACTCCTTGTTCATCAGACCGTCTTTTCCCAAATTTCTCTCTACCATCATATCCAAGAGAGTTCTTGTGAGAGAACAGTAATCTCTTTCAACCGAGCATAGGAGCAAAAATTTGAAGCGGGGGAGGGAAAAGTCGGATTCTCCATGAATGTCGGATGTCCATTTCCTTTGAAATAGCCAACCGAGCTCGTTCAAGAAGCAAAGAACTTCTTCTCTTGATCTTGGACGATCTGAGTTGTGTGTTTGTTCCTCTGTCACGTCTTTTGGATGAAACTCGTCTTCTAGGCGATTCAACTCTTTGCAAATCGTGGCATTGGCAATTATCAACGGGAAACTGTCACCTCTGAATCCGTTCTCCACCTGTTTTGACATAATAAGAACTGTTAAACGAACATCTTCCAAAAACCAGAATTTACTAAGAATCTATAAATTTGGTAATTTTGCAAAGTCCTTACCTCAACGAAACAGCGTCCTAGAGAACCAGGGATTGCACACTGGACTTTGAACCTATTTGCGTTTAACTCGACAAATTTGGTTCTCCTATGTGCTGTTCCAGTAACCTCCATTGACGCATAGTTACCCATATGCGCACAGCGAAAACTGCAGCACAATGACCATAAAGTTTAGAAGAAGAAGAAGAAGAAAAAGAGAAAGATATGAAAAAATAGCTAAATCCCTACAAAATTTGTTTACCTGATTCCGTCATTTGTCAAGTTTCTACCCCTTACTACCAAAGTTGTTTCTTCACCGGCTACAACAGCCACAGGCGACACCGAGATCAGCTCTGGTGAACTCAAAGTTCTCCAAGATTTGCTCAGACGAATTCTACCTGTAATATTGTATAGAAATGACTAAATTATTAGACCCTACGCGCCAACGGACACAAAAGTAGCAGCTCATGAGCACTCACCATGTTTGTATGACGCGAGCTGTCTGCCTGTGTTAACCAAAAATCTTGTGTTGCCCCAAAAATCCGAATCTTGAACCAAAGAACTAACCCGTTGCAGCAAGTTTTCTTCAAGCTGAAAAAAGAGAAGACATAAAACCCATCCTTAGGATGCCCACAGGAAATTCAAATACGATTAACCAACGATCAATCAAAGCAACTTGACTCACTTGTTCCCATGCAGAAGATGACATTGCCACATAGACAGAAAGAATAACACAGCCAGGCCTGATATAACTCTCCATTTCTGATGGAATGCTAGAAAGCCAGCTATAAATCTGAAATTAAGAGATGACCAATGTTAGGACTTGAAGGAGAGCAGCCAATAATTTTTGAAATTTCAAGAAGATTAGAATATCACCTCAGATCGCAATGTCCCAGGGAGCTGACTAGGATCTTTTCCAAGTAGTTTGAAAACTATCTTTCCGGTGCGGTCCTGTTTCAAACACACATAAAGGTATTTTTAGATCTGCTTTGCTAAGACATTGATTTTAGTTGACAAAGGGAATATGGTTAGCTGCACACCTGAGCATCAGAGTTTAAGCTGGGAGGAGAATAATCCGAACCAGACGAAGCATAACCAGATTGATGCCTGGAAACTTTGAAATTAGGATCTGCAGCAGCTCCTCTGAGTGATGCACCAAAGAGCTCTAGGGGCAAACAACCAGTCCTGGGACTGGGACTAGTGTTTCTGCAACTGTTAGATCTCATGGTTTCAGGAGATGTCTGCAACGGGAACAGCTCCTGCATGACCGGAGATGATGATGGCGATCTATCCTCAACTGGGTTACTGCTCGCAGAAGAATAATATTTTCCTGAAGATGCAACCGTTGGTCGACTCTCATCTTCTGGTGAAGAGGTGAATAGTTGTAGAGATAAGCTAGATCTAGTGTCCTGAGCGCGTGAATCTGAATCCTGAGAAGGAGACCGGTTACTGCTACTGGTTATCTCTCCTCCTCCGAAAGAAGGAAACTCGAAAGTTCTCTTTTCTAAATTGGTTGCAGTGGCATGGTCCGAAGAAGTTAACTTAGTCTTATCACCTCTGTTTTTGTTACCAAACGCTCCTTGAGATAACAAAGCTATGGCCTCGGGGGCAGATGAACCTAAAGTTGTGGAGAGAACAGCAAGTAAGTCCATGGTAGATGGAGAAGAAACCCCATTCATATCATTTTGTGGATTCATCCCTGAAGGTTGATCCAGATTTTTCCTGGCTAAAACTCCGATATTGTTCAACTTTGAGACAATATCCATAGGCAAAGGTAACGCATTAATCTTGTTAAGAATCTGAAGAAGCTGCTCTCTTTGTGGTACTGCCGGAGACCCATTAGGTTTAGCCTCGTTCCTACCTGCGGAACAGAGACCAAGCATTTAAAATCTAAAACAGAACTACCAGAATGGAGAATGATGCAGATCCTAAGTACCTTGTGCACAAGCTAAAGCTGTTAACAAACCCATAATGTCCATATTAGTGTGATTAGAGGTGTTATCACAATTCCCCGGAGCTACAGCCCGAGAAGTAATCTCCTCAGGCTGAGTTTTCCTCCTCCGCCTGTTATGGCCAGCCAATCTACGCCTACAGCTTCTCTTTCCCTCATCAAACTCAGAAAGAAGATGAAACCTGCAAGCCAAAAGTTGCAATCTTTTAAGACCCAATCATAACCAGAAAAAAAGAGACTGATTTTGAACAAAGACAGATTCTTTCACCTGCTACACTGTTGGCAAAACCTCTGCATCTGTTTCCCAACAAGAGGTTTGGTAGCTTTGCTGTGAACCTCACACACTTTATGTCTTCTGTGATAATCCTTGGCAAGTGAAAGATCTTCCTTACAATTATCCACCTGACACTTGGGGTAAATTCCGCCGGCATTTCCCGGAGATCCCGACCTAACCCTCTTGTTGGGTCTGGTTACGACCGGCGTCTCTTCAACATCGTTAAATCCACTGCTCAGATTCAAATCAAGGCCTCTTTCTTCTCCTTCGTAAGTCAAACCGCCGTTGTTGTTGTTGTTGTTAGTCCTCGCATTGACATCAAACTGCGTGTCGTTTCGAGCCTCCGCGTCCACTGGTTTAGCTTCAAATCTCTGACTGTCCCATTCCCACATCCTGGGATTCCAGTCCTCATTCCTCGGCTGCGGCTGAGATGGCACAAGCCAGTGCGGCTGGTGATTCTGGTGATAAAGACCGCGTTTTCTTCCTATCGGATGGTGGATTGAAATCGGACCAGCGACTTGAGGACCTGCCTCCTCCATTTCTATCTTTCTCTCTCTCTCTCTCTCTCTCTCTCTCTCTCTCTCTCTCTCTCTCTCTCTCTCGGCGCTTTTCTTCAGCTTTCAGCAACTGGAATAAACAGATTCAACACACGGAATTACTCAACAGTTTAGAGATTGAGAAGGGGAAAAAAAATCCTCTCTTTTGAAACCAATCAATTTTCATAGCCTCTTTTTTGGGAAAGTTTCGTTGTCCAAAAATAGAAGAGCGAGATCAGGTGGAAGATTTTTCAGTCGCTGAGACTTTTACTTGAACATCTCCCATCAAAATAGCTTTCTTATTTTTTGAAAAAAGTGGGAACGAATCGACGTGTACCTTAGCATAACTCTGCTAGGTTGAACTATTCAACACGAATTCCGTTACGGAATCACAGCCTTCAAGCATGAAACCCTTTCTCAATCCAACAAAAAGCTTGAGACGGAATCGAATCGAACAATCAGAGACTTCTTCAGATTTGAGCAATTCCAAAATCGAATCTCGGCTTCCAAAATTTCCGATCAAGGAACGAGAGGAAATCGAGGGGGTTTTTTTTATTTATTTTTGCTGTGCAGCTTCGCTCTTCCTTGTTTTCCCTCTCAGTTTCGTTGTTTCTCTGCGTTCGTCGTCGTCTTCTTCTTTGCTCTGTTGTCTTCAACTTCTCACCTTTTACGAAACTTTTCTTATTTTGTTCGGTGATGGCCTAAACTGTAAATTCGAAAAGAAGAAGGGTGTTTTCTATAATATGTTAGGCCTCCCATTTGAGAGAAAGCTGAAGGATCCAAGATACTTTTTTAATCAATTTTTGTTGATAATAATCCAAGATTCATATTATTATATCTGTGCATTTTAATTGTTGTATTCTTTTTTTCTTTTCTATAACCTTTATTTGTTGTATTCACACCATTAAATTCTCAGTTTTCCTATCAACCATTGACGATAACACTAATCTCTCTTTTTTTTGGGTCAGTAACATTAATCTCTCTATTTATCAACAAATGATATGTGATGGGGAAAAAAAATTTGAAACATAAGGTACAGAAAAAAAAAAATTCAAATGAGATAAAGATATTATAAATACAAAAATCTCCAATATTGGTAAAAGAATGCAACATCGTCAACTACTTTTAACAAAGTTGAAAAGGACAAAAATCGTATTTATTTATTTTTCGTGTAGAAAACAAAGAGTTCAGCAATATTTGTTTCATTAAATAGTAGTAACAATTAAAAGAAATCTGTTAGAATATGTCAAAAATAAAAAGTTTAACAATGTTATTTTTTTCTATTCCGGTTTGACCGTACACGTATCAAATTGATAGAAACAAATTTATTAAAACAATATTGAAGAAATAAATAATATGGTAAATAAATAAGGTTAAATGGACCAGAGAATGTGTGTCTATTTTGATGTCGACAAATTATACGTATATAGTCGAAATGTATATAAAGAATAAAAACAAAGTGACAATAATATACTACTGTCCAACTAATTCAATAATGCATATTGCGGTATTTTTATGAACTTATAAGTTATAACTTTAAATCTGATTTGATGACCAAAAAAAAAAACTTTAAATCAATCAATTTACTAAATTATTAGATAATATTTCCTTCGCGTCGTAAACTTGATTTCGTGTCATTTGTTTTACGTATTTTCTTATAATTCAAAAATGAGAGTGAACTTAAAAATTATAGTGTTTTATCATGAAAAACAAACCAGAATCAGTAAATAAAGTTTATGAAAAAACATTAATCTGATAAATCATAAAGCGCGTCCGCGTTTGGAGGAAGTCGTCGTCATCACGGAAAGTCAGGCCTAAACAGTAAACAGTCCACCAAATACCTGTCGATAGAAAAATACGTAAATACCCTTCATCTCGCACGTGCGGGATTTGTGTCGCGTGAGCTTATACGCGCGTGTAAGTCGCTCATTGTCCTCCTGCGCGTGAGAATATCCCCAACTCCGGACACGAATATTCGCTAATGTTATTTCTTTTAGCCATACATAATTTGGTTAATCCTTTTGCTCGTACCAAATTTTATTTTCCCTATCATCTATCAAAAGATGCCTAAATTCATTTTTTTTACTCTGCGTCTACTTTTTGTGGAAGTATCCATCCACAAGATTTGGTGTGTGTGTAATTAATGAGGATAGTAGCAAATAATATTTATTTATTTTTATTTTTGATAAACAAAACAAAAAAGTAATTCAAAGTGGGAAAGAGTTTGAAGGGAAAACAGCTGTAATTGGTACGGAAAGTGGATGGCATTAGATTGGCAAGGACACTGACACAATTAGTAGAGGCTTCAGGCTTTGTACTTACTACTCTTGCTTCATTTCTTTGTACTACATCTCTCTTTTCTCCTTTTATTAATTTTTTTATTACTTTTTGATTATTCCCCTTATTCGACCTTTTTGTTTTCGCTTGCGCTAAATGAAAAATATTATTTGTACCAAAAACATTATCACAATTCACAAGTACCAAATGTACCATCACCCAACAAAAAAAAGACTCAGTTAATTTATTACTGTAGTGTACTCAGAAACAAAACAAGGTCAACATATACTTGATAAGTGGTTTTTATAAGATAAATCTATGATATTTTGATGAAAATGTGATTTTAACTTCTTTTTATACTACATCATATTCATTCTAACGTCTTAATATATTATAAATAACGATATGTCGTCTAGAGAATACGTGTTTAGTTATCTACAACTCACGTGCATTTGAAATCACGGAACACATCAGCTCAATTTGTATCAAGTTGAAGCATCAAAACAAAAAGGGTATGTATATAGACTATATAATCTAGCAAGTGGATGAAATGATGAAGTATTTGATCCTTTTGGAGGATTGGGCAGTCCTTGGCGGGGCTGGCTGGGTCAAATAGAGATGCGTTTCTCATCGCACAAAGTATCTCTTCGGATAATCGCCCTCGCTCTTATGTGGCTCTAGGTTATCCCTTTTGGTTAAGAGATTTGTTTGTTAGTGAGAAACGGTTTGCCTCGTGTTTGTTTTGGAGGTAGAGAGTTTTTTTTTGGGTATAGGAAGCTGTATATCTTTTAAAGTTTCCATAGTGCTTTGTTCAGGGGGTTTGAGTCCTCATGTATTTAGCTTTGATCAGTGAATGTTAATATTATCAGATGACAAAAAAATGCACTTTCCAATAATTAGTCACGAGAGACGTGGTGTGAATTCAACGTTTTTATGGGTCAGCCACTATCTCAGTGACGCTTTCACAAAATCGTTTCCTATATTCCGTTACTGTTTTTTCTTATAATATGGAATCGAATTATTTTCACCGTAAAATCCGAATTTGATTGGAAAGTATTGGAAGCGTTGATCGGAGAACATGCACGTTAATAATGGGCTGCTGATCATAACGACAATATAACTACAATGATTAGAAAACTAACAAAATAAAATAAAAGATGGAAATCTTATCAAATTTATTTGATGGTCGATGGAGTATGTCCGGTTTTGAAGTGCCAAAAGAAGCTCTTCGTGATTAATCAGCTTGGATCGATAATGAATGCTTATTTTTTTTTCTTCAAAAAATATGATTGATTGCTTTCGATACCGATTCTGTGTATTTTAAAAAGTTATGTTACTCTGGGTTTTTAGTGTCTGCTTACGTAACGTGGAGAAGTTCTATTTTGTTCCCTAAATAGTAATATTATTATAAAAACTTTTTTCATATCAACTAAATTACTCTTATTTATAGCTTGAACCCCCTAATAATTACGATGTGGTATTATTTAAGTGTTTGCTAACTAACTTATGTAGTTTGTCGGCCGACACAATCTCTTTGGAACATATACTTGAGGACAAACTGTTTTTGTATACTATAGACATATACAAGTTTATTTCTTATGTCAACAAATTTATTCAATTGATTAACTGAACTATGATTGATTGCTACAAAGAGCAAGGCATAGTCTCACTTAATCTCTAAAAAATAACCTATCTAAAATGAAATCGAAGCAAAGTTAAAACCCAAAACTACGTAAACTAAAACCACAATAGTAATTTAAATAAACAAAGATAATAAACGGATTCGAATTTCACGTACGGGTCCAAAACCATATATCGAACATGTGTATATTAGATTAGTGATGGATTCCACTAATCTAATAGTGTATCATATCGAAACTTGCAATATGTTTCTAATTAGGCACGATAAACACGATTTTTTTTTGTTTTTTTTTTGTTTTATTGTTGTCATAAAATATTCAAATAAACTTAATTTTCCTAAACAATAACGTCAGACGAATTAACCGTGTAAAAGATAGACTGTAAAATTTCAGGCAGCACGATCGGTTACGCAACCACTAAAACAATATGAATCTGTAATAATTTGTATGTTTATAAAAGTTGAACCATGAACATTAATATATAATGTTGTAATCTAAACAATCTGGACGGAAGATGATAAATAAATCCTAGTTAAACGGTTGTTATTGTTTTTGAGTTCCTCCGTATATTTGCATATGCTATGGAATATTTTCATGTTAAGTGCAAGTTTGAGTGCATAACCAAGTGGTGGTAGTGGGGTGGTTTCCTTCTAGGGTGAGAATCGGTCTTGCTGGCCTAGGCCAGAGATCGATTCCCCACAGAAGCGGAATTGCAACATTTAATCCACTTGGCCACCAGGGCATTCAAATGGTCTCTCTGGGCCTCCAGGATTCCCGCGGGACCCGCCGTTAGGCTGACGTTCCGCACTACACAAGACCCGCATGACCTTGTAAATTAGTGTCCGGTTGGTGGCCTGTGCTTAGTCGGATCCTTTGGATCCGGATACCTGGGTTATCAAAAAAAAAAAAAAAAGTTTGAGTGCATAAGTATATTAGAAGTATATAACAAATGAAGCTATTTAGTTGGTCACTTGTTAAGGATCCCCTCCAATCACGTGACAACTTAAAATACCACTCGTCCCCTCCAGTTGCGTCAGGTACCGTGTCCGTGTGTGTTAAAAACTTTAAATACCCCCAAGAAATGTCTAATTTTATTACCCAAAAAAAAAAAAAAAAAAATCCTCAAGAAGTATTTGAAATTTATTTAAAATAACTCTACATCAAATGTTTCAATATTTGATGCCTTAAACTTAAGCTTTCTTGGCGATGTAGACCCGGTTTAATTGTATTGAAATGCAATGTTGACCAAAAAAAAAGAAGTTCAAAAACAAAAAAAAAATCAATATTCACCGACGGAACACATCTGATCGAAAGTACTGATTTGTTCCTTACAAAATCAAAACTAAATGACTCATTCTTAATTATATGTTTTTTTTTTTGCAATTTAGTTAATCTGATACTTAAATTTCAAGAAACCTTCAATGCAGAGCCAAAACAGGAATCCGATTATCCGTATATATAGGATTTAAAATACTAAAAAAAAAAAAATATACTACAGTGTCAATCTACTCTCGTAAAATAGTAGAAATGACATAAGACATAAAACGGTACAAGTAAATATATGATATTTCTTGATAGCGAATGGTGCGCTGCACGTGGTCATTTCTCATTATCTACGAGTACAATCATTTTCCATTATCTTAAGTCTTAACCATTTGCTTGAATTTACAATTTCATGGTGTACAACTTTTTGTCAACTGTGTGATGTGCAGCTTAAATATATAATTTTGCAACTTTTCAAGGGAAAAAACGTTTTAAGTTTGCTGTATAACATTAGTTAAATCTCACCTAGGTTTAATATACAGTGTTTATCAACTAGAGCGTCGAAGCTAAAACAAAAATTAAAATGTCTGTGTCACGACTCTGAGTCATCCAACTCATCATATATACTAGGCCTGGGCATTCGGGTACCCGTTTGGGTTCGGATCGGTTCTTTTCGGGTTCGGGTATTTCGGTTCTAGAGAATAGAAACCATTCGGGTATTTTGCTTTTTTGGTTCGGGTTTGGTTCGGTTCCGTTCGGGTCCGGGTCGGTTCCGGGTATCCAAATTATCTAAAAAAATTCTAAAATAATTAAAATTTGATAAATATAACTAAAGATTTTCAAATATTTTGAGTATTTTAGTTATTTTGTTCTAAACATAACTAATATATTTGGATTATAATTGAAATTTTGAGTATTTAAGTTATTTAAAGTATAAATATAACAAATGTTTTGGATATATAATTATATTTTGGGTATTTAATGTACCCATTCGGTTCCCGGTTCGGTTTCGGGTTTTCGGATATAATAATATAGGACCCATTCGGATATTTAGGTCGGTTCCGGTTCGGTTCAGTTCCTTCTAATTCGGTTCGGTTCGGTTCGGTTCTTCGGGTCCGGTTTTTATGCCCAGGACTAATATATACCGTGAACAATAAAAACCATTTTTTGTTTTCTTTCAAGGACGATTTGTTTTATCGTTTTGTTAAGTGCCATGTATCCAATGTCTGTTTCGAAAATGTTCGCCTGCGTTTGAACGCGACTTTATCCCGCTGAAAAAGGTTCGATTTCTCTAATTTCTTCGTCAAATTCGAACATGTATAAATCGAATAGATTATTTATTCATGAGATATACTGGTTGGTTGGAATATAATTCATATTTCAAAGCATAAATCCTTTTTCATTTGTTGCATTTTCTAAATAACAAAACAATGGTGGTATTGAATGTATCTATCTTTTCATATATAGGACGTAAAATTCTTGCGAGTAGAATGCAAAAGATAAAACAAAATGACAAAATGTTTAACGAGAGAAAAAGACTATTTAAACTAGGACTAAAAAAAGGTATTACATTACAAGTTTACAACAATCTTCAACCACTAAGTAACTAACGCAGCTCTACAGATACAATAGCCTCCAAAAGAAAACAGATTCTGTTTTCAGTAAATAGCCACAGCTCGTGTGTTGTTGGTAAGAGAGAGAAAAAAAAAATAAAAATAAACGTGTAATTAAGCTGAAGAGGATATTTAACAGATTCAAGAATAAAACATGATTAGCCAAAAATATATAAAACCCTGGTGTTGAATCTGTCTGCGCTGATACGAACCAGTGCTCTGACCCGAACCAGTTTCTTCTCTGTACTCTTTGCAATGTCCCAAAATCCAGAGGCCCTTTGGGTTTTCTCACTTTGCCTCCTCTTGTTCTCAGTTTCCTTTTGCGCTTTTTAGATTGAGCCATAATCAAGACCTCCCCAACTGAAGTGAGAGCCCTGTCTGACGATTGGGAAAGCATGCATAAACACGCAGACGCAAACGCAGACCGTTGCAACCGCAAGCATCGAGTGGATGATCGGAGTTGGAAAGAAACGATGTGAACCCGAAACCTTCTTCTGGTACTTGAGAGCCACACTTGCACATGTGTTGCAAGATCTCTTGAGCTCTGAGCTTAGTCTCTTGCTCACACCAATCTGATCGATCCCGTTCTCGATATTCAGAGATATTTGACCGTTTCTCTTATCTGCAAGTTTACGAGCCACCAAGTTGTTGTAACTGTGGTTGTTCCTCATTGCTGCATAGCTAAATGGAATCTGACCGCTTGCATCAATTAGGGTATTCCAGCACGACAATCCAATCTGAAACCAAGAAACAAAGTGAAAACTCGGGTTATCGAGAGAAAAAAACAAAGAGGCTAAAAAAATGGGTTCTAAATATAGAGACTTTACCTCTTGTGGATCATTAGTCAGGACATCAATCATTTCATCAGAACCAGATGTAGAAGCAGCCAAATGCAAAGGTGTGATGTCGCCAGGTCCAGCGATATTAGGCAAGAAGATGAAGTTTTTAGTAGTGGTATTTACGGAATAGTGAATCAGAGTTTCAGCCATTTTTGTGTTTCTCCTTTTGACAGCGCGATTCAATAGCTGAATCTCAGCCAGCATATCTAATGACTCCTTGTTCATCAGACCGTCTTTCCCCAAATTTCTCTCTACCATCATATCCAAGAGAGTTCTTGTGAGAGAACTGTAATCTCTTTCAACCGAGCATACGAGCAAAAATTTGAAGCGGGGGAGGGAAAAGTCGGATTCTCCATGAATGCCGGATGTCCATTTCCTTTGAAATAGCCAACCGAGCTCGTTCAAGAAGCAAATAATTTCTTCTCTTGATCTTGGACGATCTGAGTTGTGTGTTTGTTCCTCTGTCACGTCTTTTGGATGAAACTCGTCTTCAAGGCGATTCAACTCTTTGCAAATCGTGGCATTCGCAATTATCAACGGGAAACTGTCACCTCTGAATCCGTTCTCCACCTGTTTTGACATAATAAGAACTGTTAAACGAACATCTTCCAAAAAACAGGATTTACTAAGAATCTATAAATTTTAGTAATTTTGCAAAGTCCTTACCTCAACGAAACAGCGTCCTAGAGCACCAGGGATTGCACACTGGACTTTGAAATGATTTACGTTCATCTCATCAAATTTGGTTCTCCTATGTTCTGTTCCAGTTACCTCCATTGACACGTAGTTACCTATATGTGCGCAGCGACAACTGCAGCATGACCATAAGGGTTAGAGAAAAAAAGACAGAAAGATCCGAAAAATAGCTAAATCCCTACAAAATGTGTTTACCTGATTCCGTCATTTGTCAAGCTTCGACCCCTTAGTATCAAAGTTGTTTCTTCACCGGCTACAACAGCCACAGGCGACACCGAGATCAGCTCTGGTGATCTCAAAGTTCTCCACGATTTGCTCAGACGAATTCTACCTGTAACATTGCATAGAAATGACGAAGTTAATATCTTATAGACCATATGTACCAACAGACACAGAAGTACCAGATTATGAGCACCCACCGTGTTTGTATGACACGAGCTGTCTGCCAGTGTTGACCAAAAATCTTGTGTTGCCCCAAAAATCTGAATCTCGAACCAAAGAACTAACCCGTTGCAGCAAGTTTTCCTCGAACTGAAAAAAAAAGAAGACAAGAAACCCATCACAGCTCAGTACGATGCCAACAGCAAATTCAAGTACGATTAACCAACGAACAAAGCAAATTCACTCACTTGTTCCCAAGCAGAAGCTGACATTGCCACATAGACAGAAAGAATAACACAGCCAGGCCTGATATAACTCTCCATTTCTGATGGAATGCTAGAAAGCCAGTTATAAATCTGAAATTAAGGGATAACCACTGTTAGGACTTGAAGGAGAGCAACCAATAATTTTTTAAATTTCAAGAAGATCAGAATCTGCCAAAGAAGTTATCACCTCAGTTCGCAATGTCCCAGGGAGCTGACTAGGATCTTTTCCAAATAGTTTGAAAACTATCTTTCCTGTGCGGTCCTGTTACAGAACACATGAAAGTAGCTTTAGACCTGCTTTGCTAAGACGTTGATTTTTAGTTTACAAAAGGAATATGGCTAGCTGCATACCTGAGCATCAGAGTTTAAGCTGGGAGGAGAATAATCCGAACCAGACGAAACATAACCAGATTGATGCCTGGAAACTTTGAAATTAGGATCTGCAGCAGCTCCTCTGTTTGATCCACCAAAGAGATCTAGGGGCAAACAACTAGTCCTAGGACTGGGACTAGTGTTTCTGCAACTGTTAGATCTCATGGTTTCAGGAGATGTCTGCAACGGGAACAACTCCTGCATGACTGGAGATGATGATGGCGATCTACACTCAACGGGGTTACTACTCGCAGAAGAATAGTACTTTCCTGAAGATGCAACCGTTGGTCGACTCTCATCTTCTGGTGAAGAGGTGAACAGTTGCAGAGATAAGCTAGATCTAGTGTCCTGAGCGCGTGAATCTGAATCCTGAGAAGGAGACGGGTTACTGCTACTGGTTCTCTCTCCTCCTCCAAAAGAAGGAAACTCTAAAGTTCTCTTGTCTAAATTGGTTGCAGTGGCATGGTCAGAAGAAGTTAACTTAGTCTTATCACCGCTGTTTTTGTTTCCAAACCCTCCTTGAGATAACAAAGCTATGGCCTCGGGCGCAGATGAACCTAGAGTTGTGGAGAGAACAGCAAGTAAGTCCATGGTAGATGGAGAAGAAACCCCATTCATATCATTTTGTGGGTTCATCCCTGAAGGTTGGTCCTGGTTTTTCCTGGCTAAAACTCCGATATTGTTCAACTTTGAGACAAGATCCATAGGCAGAGGTAACGCATTGATCTTATTAAGTATCTGAAGAAGTTGCTCTCTTTGTGGTACTGCCGGAGACCCATTAGGTTTAGCCCCGTTCCTACCTGCGGAACACAGACCAAGAATTTAAAACTTGAATATCTAAAACAGAACTACCAGAGTGGAGAATGATGCAGATCCTAAGTACCTTGTGCACAAGCTAAAGCTGTCAACAAAGCCATAACATCCATATTAGTGTGATTAGAGGTATTATCACAATTCCCCGGAGCTACAGGCCGAGAAGTAATCTCCTCGGGCTGCGTTTTCCTCCTCCGCCTATTATGGCCAGCCAATCTACGCCTACAACTTCTCTTTCCCTCATCAAACTCAGAAAGAAGATGAAACCTACAAGCCAAAAGTTTCAATCTTTTAAGATCCAATCATAACCAGAGAAACAAGATTGATTAGTATTATGACAAACTGAGATTCTTTCACCTGCTACACTGTTGGCAAAACCTCTGCATCTGTTTCCCAACAAGAGCTTTGGTAGCTTTGCTATGAACCTCACATACTTTATGTCTTCTGTGATAATCCTTGGCAAGTGAAAGAGGTTCCTTACAATTATCCACCTGACACTTGGGATAGTTTCCTCCGCCACTTCCGGGAGATCCCGACCTAACCCTCTTGCTGGGCCTGGTTATGACCGGCGTCTCTTCCACAGCGTTAAAACCACTGCTCAGATTCAAATCAAGGCCCCTTTCTTCTCCTTGGTAACCCAAACCGCCGTTGTTGTTGTTAGTCCTCGCATTGACATCAAACTGCGTGTCGTTTCGAGCCTCCCCGTCTATTTGTTTAGCTTCAAATCTCTGGCTGTCCCATTCCCACATCCTGGGATTCCAGTCCTCGTCCCTCTGCTGCGGCTGAGATGGCACAAGCCAGTGCGGCTGGTGATTCGACATCTGGTGATAAAGATCGCGTTTTCTTCCTATCGGATGGTGAATTGAAATCGGACCAGCGACTTGAGGACCTACCTCCTCCATTTCTATCTCTCTATATTGACTATTTTCTCCACCTTTCAGCAACTGAAAATCAACAGATTCAACACACGGGATTACAATCCAAAGAAATAAAAGCTTCTTTTTTTACCCTTTTGAAATCAATCAATTTCATAGCCTCATTTGGGGATCCGAAAAATAGAAGAGAGATACAGAGCGAGAGAGAGAGAGAGATCAGATGGAAGAGAGATCAGTCGCTGAAACTTCCACTTGAACACCCCCCCCCCCACTAGACTAGCCTCCGTACCAAAAAAAAAAAAAAAATGGGGAGAACGAAACGGAATCGTCGTACCTTAGCATAACTCTGCTAGGTGGAACTAGTTTACACGAATTCCGTTACGGAATCCCAGCTTCAAGCATAAAATCCCTCTCTCCATCCAACAAGGAAATCGAATCGAACAATCAGAGACTTGTGCAGATTTGAGAAGCTCCAAAATCGAATCTCGGCTTCCAAAATCGAATCAAGGAACGGGAGGGATACAAGGGTTTTGTACTCTTCTGTGCAGCTTCTCTCTGCCTTGTTTTCCCTCTCAATTCTTATTGTTTCTCCGTGTTCGTCTTCGTCTTCTTCTTTTTGAGCCTTTCCTTGTTCTGTGTTTGTCTTCAACATCTTCTTACCTTTTACGAAACTTTTCTTATTTGGTACGGTGGTGGTGGTGGCATAAACCGTAAATTCGGAAAGAAGAAGGGTTTTTTCTGTAATATGATGGGCCTCCAGTCCCATCTGAGAGAAAGTTGAAGGATCCAAGATACTTCACGGTTCACATTGCATAAAAACAAAAACAATATCATCATCTCTCTAGCCTCTGCATTTGATTTCAACACTAATGAATCTTGAGAATAAAGTAACCATATAAAGTTTTGAATTCTTTCAACTTGTGCACTTTCCTGAGCTCACCAGCTATATAACCTCTCTCGTACGAAGCGTCTCTCATCTCTAAGGCTTGCTTCGTTATGAAAATATCAAACTTTCATCAACAACTCCTCTATATTCACGATCTTCGACAAACATTCACGATGTTACAAACATTAAATTGATCATATATCATTTGAAAACATTTATGGGTCAGAGATCAAATACCTCGTAACAGCATGAGTTTGCTAATTTATTATCGAGTAATTAAGTCGTCGAAGCCAAAAATAAAATGAGAATGTCTGTGGCATGACACGACTCGTGAATAGTCATCATTTCATCATCTCTACACCGGTGGCTATTTCGAAAATGTTATGAGTTTAAACGCGACCATATACCGCTGAAACAGAGCTCAATTTCCTTTTTTTTTTCCATTTCAAAACAAAGTTAAATGGATACAGAAAACTTGAATGACCTTGGAAAGCAATATGAATCCATTTTTGAATAAAACTCTTAAATTAATAAATGTCATGTGTAGATTGTATATATATACTAGTATGAATATAACACACGCACAAGCACAACAAGAGTAAAATCTTTGTTACTTTAAATAACGCATTCACGCATTGTCTTTTTTGACATATATATGTACATACAGTAGTGTCTTTTTTGTTCATGTCTGAAGCGTGGCAAGCAGATTGTTATGTAATGGATCAGAGACGTGGTCAACAAGATTTTGTACAGGACCTTTGCCAGTGAAAGCAGCCTGTGCGTAGAATCCNCACACACAATAATTCACTAAGATTGTTGGGAAGGGGATTTCACGAGCACTAAAGATGTGACAAATTTTGAATTTGGCGAACCTCGGTTAGAGACGCGGCCAACATGCCAGATTTGACAGAAGAAGATGCCGCCTTTGGCATGAACAGCATCCACGATTGGCTTCCATGCCTCCACATGCTCTTTAGTCCATATCCCAGGAGTATCTTGATAACTTGAAGAGCAAATCACACAGATGTGGGGATTTTAGTTTCATAGTCTCAGATCAAAAGCCCACAAAATAAAAGGCTAAATGAGCAGAGTGGTTAGTTGTTATACCCTTGAGCTGTATCTGAAACCCCGGTGGCTTCAGTGATGAGTAAACCTCCTGGACTCGTTCTCTGAGAGTAATATAAGACAGCGTGAGGCTGAGGAACGTTTCCGTATGATCTCTGCCTCGTCAATGGTGCCAGAACAACCCTGAATCACATAAACCAAATATGATCAAACCCTGAATCTTTTTTGCATTAAACTGATTTTTTTTTTTGTGGTTTTTTGATCACCGGAAAGGCGAGAGAGAAAAGATGAAGACAGAGACGGCTAGGATTTACTATTTGGGAGAAGATGGGGAACGATTGTCCCTTTACTTTTTGGGAAGTGTATTCTAGAGAGTTTTTTTTTTTGTTTTTAGCAAAAATTCGGTTCTAGAGTTTATTCATCTGGGAGTTTCGTCAAAAGACCGAAAAAGGAATGAGAGATTATATAGATACCTGTGGGAAAGATTGAATCTCCCCATCTTGTAGGGCGTGAGAAGCGGGATACTCTGTTTCGTGACTGCTGCGTTTGCCATTTCCGTGATTTCGGACGGTGGAGTAAAAACTGGATTTTGTCTTTCTTTCTCTGAAAAACACTTTCAAGTCTCAGTGAAATGTGGAAGTAGATGGATATATATACAGACACACGTTGAACTGTGTATGGGAGAATTAGGAAAGCAACTTCTTCTTTCGTGTGCACATTGATTGAACAGTGTATGAGAATTAGGAAAGCAACTTCTTCTTCTTTCGTTCTCATGGACGTGGACGTCATTGAGGACGCATTCCACTTGCATCCTTCATGACGTATTCATTGACGACATTAGAGAGTATCCCACTTTGAATGAATCTAACCCATTTCGGCGGATTCGTCTACTTTTGATCCTTTTCAGCTTTGTGGAACATAAATGGGGGGCCTCATATGATTTCAATCAGATTTTTTTTTTGGGTTTGACTTTACCAAATTTTGACCACCGACAAAAAAAAAAAAAAAAAACACCTAGAGTTCTTGATCCAAAACCAATGGCTCTCACACTCTGCACGCTAAGAAATTAAATCACCAGCGGAAATGTGACTCCATTTGAATAAACAGTGTCAAAGATTATATTTTTACCAAAAAAACAAAAAAAGGATCATTGTGTTCCATACTTTGCTCCAGGCATTCAAAAGACTTGATTTCCCGACGTTCGGACGCCCAACAATAGCTATCTGTAAAGATAATTGAGAAATGAGATACCATACACTTAAAAAACAGAAGCTTCAAGCATGAACAAGAAGAAACATATCTCAGCATGTCTCAACAAGAAGAAAAAAAGCTTCAAAGCATGTGCAAGAAGAAACATATGTATCCTTAGAAACTTACTTGCAACCCGCTTCGAAGAAGCTTGTCATAGTTTGATGTATCTAAAGCACTCTCTACGTCTCGAGACATGCTGTTTATTTTGCTTGTAACCAAGTCTATATCCAATGGTGGCATCTCGTCCTCGAAATCTCAACGAGCTTCGATTTCAGTGAGGAGCTCAATGCATTGCGCTCTTAGTGATTTGGCCAATGATGAAAACCCTCCCTAAAGAAAAACGACTTTCAATTGATTACACAATGATTATTGCAAAGCCCCCATTAAGATATTTATCACAAGGAGTTCCAAAAATGTATGACTGAATCCCTTCCAAAGCAGCAGAAGACTTGGCCGAGATAAGTTTCTCAACGTTTTCAGCTTGCGTTAGAGGTCTAAACGCCCATTTAGATAGGCACGAAGTGTAAACTCTCCTGAGAATCACCGACGAATTCACAAGTCAATCAAAGAACCATATAACCAAGCAAATCTGTAATATCCGAGGATGGACAGGATGGAACTTGAGTATCTGACCTGGTTCTGCTAATCTTGCTCACGCGTCCTCAAAACTTCGCTCCCGTGACACTGGAGCTCAAATACATCTTCCCTTGTGTATGACCGAGGAGCCAACATGGGCAAAGCTAGTACCTAATAAGCAGTCACATTTCAGTGATCAAACACCCAAATTCTATAATCCACCTATCTAACCTTACCAAACAGAAGAAATGTCACATAAATTCTGAATCTTTCGAAGAAATCAAAACAGAGAAGTGTGAATTAGCTTCAATGGAATCGAAATTTTTGAGAACTTGGTTCAAATTATACCTCGTCAACAACACTGCCTTTTGAATCAACGACGACTCCGTATTCCACGAAATGACTAGTGGGCCGCCATGAATCCAAATCCGAATCCGAAGAACAATACACAGGCTTTATCGCACAGTTAGTCACTTTGAAGGCATCCAAAACGTTTAAGGCCAACAAGTCTAGGAATTTGAAAACTGGGTAGATGGAGAAAATTTATGATTCCAAAATTGCAAAATTGTTACTGTTCTTACTCTTCCAAATTGTTGCAGCTGCTCCTAAACCATTATTGAGCAAGGTCGTGGGCTACACAGAGACTAGCCTTTCCTTTTTGTGAAGACAACAGACACAGCTTAATTTTTGTTTTCTGTTGTTTGACTGTTTGTTGGGATAATCAGTGTCTTTAAAACTTCTATTNATTATATATATTTCATCTGCTTGTCCCATTTTAAGTCTAGAAGCGTAGTAATCCGACTATTGATAACGTTTCAGGAGGAACAGTTGCCTCACAAGGACCGAGTGAGCTATCAGCCAAAATGATTTACGTCCTGCACCACTACTGCCCAGAAGCTAGAAGAAGCCTTTACTCTTCTCATGTTCATCTTGAAAAAGCTTTGGATTTTGTATTCGGCTCCTTTTTTTTTTTTTTTTTTTTCTTCATCATCATCATTAAGTAAAAGCCCATTTGCAAACTTCATTAACGTTGGGCGATACGTTGGTTTGAAAAGTAGCTTGACACTATTGAGCACTATTTGAGGGGAAAACGAAAAATCTATTCAAAATTTCCTATATATTAATTGAGAAACATTCTCACGAACCATTTTATTTACAATAGTGTCATTTTACTGATGTGTCAGCACCATAATTATTCTGACATTTTTTTATTAATTAATTTTAAACCTTAAATTATTATTGGGTGATATGATAATGATAATGATAATAAAATTATTATAAATAAAAAATACTAATTTATTTTTTGGGGAATCAAACTTAAGACATCAAAGACAACATAGAAAGCACACAACCACTTTCACAAATACATTTCATATGTTTCACAATCAGTTTTTTTTAGATATTTATACATTAATTTAGATATTATAATTAATTTAATTAAATTAAATCCAAAAAACGAAATATCTTTTTGGACATGACATTAAATACGGTTTAGTAACTAAATACGGTATAGTAACTAATAAAGGAAATAAAGTAATTATGCACTTATCCCATATATTTTCACAATCTCTAAAATGTATTCTTACTATGTATGTAACAGAAAAATATATATGTAATCGAAATCAATCTTTGTATTTAATGTCATGTCCAAAAAACGAAATGTCTTTTTGGACATGACATTAAATACGGTTTAGTAACTAAATACGGTATAGTAACTAATAAAGGAAATAAAGTAATTACGCACTTATTCCATATATTTTCGCAATCTCTAAAATGTATTCTTACTATGTATGTAACAGAAAAATATATATGTAGTCGAAATCAATCTTTGTGATAATAAAGACATTGTTTTAGATCAGTAACTAAATACGGTTTTTTAGATACGGATTACTTGATTGGTAAGTGCTATTATTAAACTTGATTCAATAATAGAAATCTTCTTATTCTATATATACATAACTCATTCGTAATACATAACTTACAAATCGACAGGCTTCCGGTCAAAACCCTTTGATTAGCGTCAAGCATTGGAGCAAAATATGCATTAATATGCAGACCCGCCCTGTTCAATTTTTTTAGAATCAAAATACCAATTTAAAAATAAATGTCTCTAAAGACATATATTAGTGCTTTTATTTTTCGAATCATATTATTATTTATTTCAGATATTGATTTCATAATCTATTTATGATCTCTTCATTTATCTTTCTAATTGTTTTAATATTATACAAATTTTAAACTCTTTCCTACTGTATTTTCAACATAACAATTTATTATATAAAAACTAAAATAATTTTTTTTACTATAGTTTAATTTTTCAATTAAAACAAACTAAATAATAAATAAATTCAACTTCACTTAAACAAAACTAAATATTATTTTATTAATCCCGTTTGTTAATAAGAATTTAATTAAAATTTAATATTAAAATAATTAGAAATCATTATATTTTAAATCCAAATTCACTTACATGGAAAAGAAAAAAATCTTTCACCTCGCGCAGGGCGCGGATTATCACCTAGGATAAATTAAAAAAAATAATCTCCTAAATAGAACTGTTTCACCCAATAATAATCAAAGGTGAGCTATAAAACTCCCACTTGGAGTGAGGGGTAGAATAAAGAAGGCTACATGATGGTGAAATCATAGGCATAGATTCCAACTCCTCTTGGCACTCTTCAAGATCCCAGGGTGGTATGAGGGAGAGATCGATCTCCACCGTCTTTAAACAGTTTGAGTTTGCGAGAATGTATGTCAATAGCTGTTTCTCGTCTTCTTCGCCTCCATAGTCTTTCCACCTAATCTCTAGATGAGAGGATAAGCATCAAGGAACAGAACAACTCGGCTGGTTCCATGAAGATGGGATACACCATCCCTAATACCCAGTACATTTACTTTAATCCATTAATTATTCAAACAAAACTGTGAATGTAATGTTTTAAGGGATGAGGGCACTTACGGCGGTGTTGATCGTAAGAGTTTTCAGTTGAGGAGAGTTTCGAAGCAACAAAATAAGTGGTCCCAACCAATCTATTGGCTTTCCTGAAGCAAAGAATAATTCCGTGAGCCGAGAGAACTTAGCGGCGTTACAACACGCAGCCTGCAATGGGAAAAAAAAAATTTAAGTTAGACAAAGCCAAGGAGCAAGGAACAAAGTAAATCAGGCTCGAAGGGATACCATTGATTCAGATAAATACAAGCATAGACGTCTTGCAGAAGAAAAGTATGTCAGAAACTTTTCATCATGGTTAGCAACATAGCCGATGTATACACAATCAAGGCAGAGCATGTTGTCTATCAGACTAGACAAGCCTCCCCAATAGTCAATTATGCCTAAATCTTCTAATGCAGGGGAATCTATCACCAACGACCCAAAGGGATATTCCCCTTTCTTGCACCATCTAGTCGTATAACGGAATGTTGTCAACCAAGGCACCTTCACGGTAAACTTTTTCAAGTTGTCACCCTCATCACGTCGTTCAACCACTAGTTGTTCGAGAACAGGGGAACTCGATAAAAGCCTAGCAAGAGAGTCCTCATCTTTGTACACCACATTGATAAGATCTAGATATAAGAGAGTTAATAGTAAAATGTAAATTGTCAACGGCAGCAAGATTTGTATCTACAGCTAGTATAGCGTACATGGTCAACGATTGTAAAAAGTTTACATCGTGATTAGGCAGTAAATGTTATTTTAATATAAACCCGATGAATTTAGGATATTTAATAAAATTACATGAAAATGTACTGAAAGGATTTAGCAAAAAAAAAAAAAAAATGTATTGAAAGGTGTGATATCAAGGAGTCAAGGACCATCCTTTTGGTAGCTCCTAAAAGCATTGAATATGATTTTTCTACGAAGTTATAGAATAGCCAGCCAATTGATTCTCGCATGGCTCGACCCTTAACGTTACGATTTTTTATATCTTATTCTACTTATAAAAAAAAAAAGAAAAAAAAGTAAGTTTTATCGTGGGTATTTTTTTGTATGTGCATTTCGGAGTTGAAAACGACCATTACAATAACGGGTCTATAAAAAAGTATTGCGTATCATTATCTTATTATTATATACTTAATAAATAACTGTTATGTTTATCTCTAAGTGTTCTCGATTTTATTTTATCTTGTTTTACAAGTGATTTAATTAATCTTGTTTTCTATTTTTTAGTTTTGTTTCTTTTTCACATGTTATAAAACATTAAATTATAAAACTGGATATATGCGAGATGTAATGTAGTATATATATAAATATATGTTAATTTACTAAAATTTGTGTTTTACGTTGTATTTTAGTGAAGAAATTTTGTTTAAAAAGTGATGTTTTTTGTTTGTTTTGGATAGGATAAAATGTCATAAATTTCAAAAAAGAATTGTGTGCTTAAAAGAAAATACCAATATACTTTCTGGATGAAATTACCATGTGATTTTTAACATCAAACATTCACGAAATTTAATTAGTAAACCACATGCGGAATATACACAATGTATAAATATATTTAATTACTATGATTAATATTTTCGGAAAATAGTATTGAGTACTATTTTATTGATGATAAATAGTAAAATTGGCGAGTTTAAAACCCTGTTGGCAATCTAGAGTTATAAGTGACAGTTTAAGAACTTGGTAGAAAACTAAATAAATTAACATAGACATTAGTGTACAAAAGGATTATAAAAGCCATCAAATTAAGTAGTTCAATTATTGATGGGCCAGGGTAAATTTAAGGTGAAAAAGAAAACGAAGTAGAAGAAAATGCAAGTGGATCGTGCAAGGAGCCATGGACCCATCTAAAAGACGAATTTACTGCACAAATTATACTAACAAACTAAAACAAAAAGGTGAAAAATCAAAAAATGTTTGTGATTTTACCTAATTTTTTTGTTTTTATTGTAATTATATCCTTCTACTTCCATAATATTAACTTTTACTCCCATATAGATGGTATTGACAGAAACAAAAATTACTCCTCTACTATTGTTTCAGAGGTTTTTTTTTCAACTTCGCAGACAACTTTAAGATTAGCTTTAGTTATAGTTACCATCATAACTCGCACGGAAAATCACACATATACAAGTGTGTGTGTGCACGGAAAATCACACACGAATATGTGTGTCAGTGTGCTCCGAACTAATTAATCTACTCGAAACACCTGTCTCATTTCCCAACGTGGCACTAATATACAAGATCTGGTGTTATATCTGTTTATTGCATGTAAATAACCCCCAGTGGTAGAAAGAATTGTTGGTATTAACTTAAAAAGGAGCTAGCTGATGAACATTTTAAAAATAATGCTATTTTTTTTTCTAATTGAAGTGACGGTAAGGCCCGTAAGGGTGGATATATAAAGTCTCATGTTTTCAAGATTTTGTTTTTTTTACTACTCATCATGTTTATTAAATTTGTACGTTTATATGCTTTTGAAAACAATAAAAATAATGCTAGCATGTTTCTAAGAATATGAATAATCAAACCAAATCGATTAAATCAGTTTGTTTATCATTTCATACTTATCATACAAAAACTCTTTTTTGTTTTTGTTTTTGAGGAAACTATATTTAGTTACGGTGTTTTACATTGTTATCATTATACTGTTTTATTGATCAACTTTTCTTAGGCAAATTAAGCATTGTATTTTTTTGTTGTTGTCAGTTTGCCAGTTGAATTTTAACTGGAAAACCACAAAACTACTTAATAATTTGCTTAGAATACTTTTGTCAAGAGTTGCAAAAAAAAAAAAAAACTTTTGTCAAGAAAAAATCTGTAAAGAACAACATCTCAGTCAATAATTTAAAATAATTCTGAATTGCGAAATGTGTGTAGACTCTGTTACCAATTATATATATATGAATTATAATGACTTTTAATTTTCTTCATGCAAGTTATCATATTAATATATAGTGGTTAGTAGAATTCAAATTAAGTATATACCAGAAATTTGATTGACATAGCTATAATCATCTATTTTATCTTATTACTGTTCTTATCCTTAATTATGCTATTTGTCTAGTTAAGTTTTTTTTTTTTAAACCTGTATGTCAAAAAATATTCCATGTATTCACATAAATGCACATACAGAGAGTATGTATGGTATTAAATTTTTTTTTCTTCACACAGCGTGAGATATATAACGGCGGATTTTGGATTGCTTCGCTGTCGTAATTTGTATTCTCCCTTTTATATTAATCCTTTTTTATGGTTCAATCAAATTATGATTATGAATTATACGGTTTATTATGTGCGGTTCTTTTCGATATAAAAAACCGACAAAATTTTAAGTTGATATAAAATAGAAATTTATGTGGTTCGACTTGCGTAATGAATATTTACCACTAAGCCTAGATACAATGTGAATGTGAATGGATTGTTTTGAGGACTCATGGGGATGATTAACGTGTCTACATCAGTCTATATATAATTATTATATGGTCTACGGTCTACCTAAATATCATGGAGCAAAATGTATATAATAATTAATTTGCACATAACAGACAAGGCTAGTTTTAAAATGGAAGCATTACTAAAGGAATCATAAATCACCCGGAGAATAAAAATATAGTTGTATAATTTAAAGAATAAAATAAATAAATAGATTCTGCTGCCAGAAGATTAAAAATGATACATACGGGTGTAAGGCTATCGATTAATTAAGTTAGAATAGAGAGATTGCCTAAATATTAAAGATTAAAGTTTCAACAAGTGAGAAAAGGGTTGATACAAGTGTGGGTCCACGTATTATGATTCATTAAAAACTTCAAAAGGGTAAATCTTGGGATTATTTTTTTAAAAGTTGGTAGATCCATATATATAAACTAAGATATATATGAGAAAAAAAAACAACCTAGTTATTTTCGACCTCCGTGAGACTAGGAGGGAAGAAATAAAGTGAAATTCAAAATTCACGACGAATATTGAATCATACAGTATGTATGTAATGTATAGTGGTCTTTATTTCATTGTGTCCCTTGTTGCAAAAAAATAAAAATAAATTTGATATTGTGTAAATGTGAATTGGTGATAATAGTAAAGAAGGATAGAGGACTAGGGGGTAAGAAAAAAAAAAGGAAAGTAATGAGGGGTAGAAAAGGAAATATAGAAGATCACATGGGAAGGGGAAGGCATGTGGGTTATGAGTTATCTACGCCACTTTGATCTTCCCATGTGGTTTTACCGCTCGGTTTATCTGTCTCCAGCTCACCTTTTTTTTTTTAATCTCTCTATTTCTCTAATTAATTTTCGATTTTTGTTTTTCTTTTCAGTGTTCAAGTTAAGCAAACACTGTTAAAATGTTAATAAACAATTCTACTTTCAAATTCAATAATATAACATTAAGGCCATTTTTATTGAGTCCTTTGTTAATTTTTTTTGGTCCAAACTTTTTGTAATGATAAAATGGATAAAGGAAATGAAAAGAAGAAAGGCAAAACAAAATCGAAAGATAAAAAGAGAGGAGAGGCTCTTGTGAATATGGAAAGGGCAAAAGAGGTGAAGGAGGGAAAAAACAAAGGCCACTTCACATTCTTCTTTTGCCTTTCTTTTTGAGAATTTCGATCACACATTTCATATTTTTACCTTTTTTCCCCTTCAATTTTCAAATGACATAATGTCATGGCCTAACTTTTTCTTTACTAGCCCAAAACCACAATTTTTATGGGCCAAGCTTGTAGTTTTTTTTTCTATTTATATTTTCCTTAATTAATTTGTAGAGTTCTATGAAACTCTACTCTATAAAATTGTTTTTCCAATCACAACTTTTGGTTTTCTTTCCCTGAGACTAAAGGCAGATTCAAATAGATTCTTCAATCACCTAAAAGCTCATGGCCTCCTAGTGTTAGAGAGAATCAATTCCCAAAGAACGAAATTTTGGAGCAATCTTAGTTTTGAGAAATTACTCTCCATCCTTGTCTCTTTCACTGACTCACTGATTCTTACATGACATAACTAAGCATGTAGAACTTTTTTCAGTCTTTATATATATATGGAAATAGATAACATCAGAAAATAATATTTACCTCAAACTTCAAATCTTAGCTATTTGAACTAAATTATGTCTAGTGCAAAGTTAAACAAACTATTACATACCGAGTACTATTACCACTTCTTGATTCAACCACATTGGTCTTAATCAATTTTGATCAACAAAAGCACAATTAAATGAGTTGATCCTTATGGTTGAAGCCATATGATAAGATCAAAAAAGTCTAATGCCCAAAACCTCATAATTTAACACTCAATTCTACTCGTTTCAATTTCAAAGTCATCCTTTCATTCTCAAGTCATCACCTTCCACATCTTTATCCTCATCATCAAGATCTTCCTTTTGGTGTTTCCCATGTTCATCATCATTAAGATCATCACGGTTTCTGATGATCAAACCAACACACAACTTTTTCTACTCAAAATCAAAGTTCGATATTCCTTTCAAAATCGAGGATGAACAGAATCCGAGACTTTTCAGAGCTTTTGAAACTCTCATACTAAGCCTAAACCATCGAAACTTCGAATGAAAAATTTATCTATATCAGATCAAACGAACAGTCATCTTCTGATTAAACGCAAGAGATAAAACTAAGCAGCATAAACAACGCAATTTAGTTCTGTAAGGCATGGAATTGGAAACAACTTATCTTTAGAAAAATCCCACCGCAAAACTAAAAAGAACTTCAAACGAATGAAGCCGAGAATCTAAAGTTTCAAGAGGACAGAGCAACGATAAACTCATATTGCTGAATGAGACAATGCGTGTGGCGAACAAAAGAGATTTGAGGAAGAAAATTTATATATTCATTTCATGTTACCAAAAGAGATTTGAGCGTTTTTGACTCTATATTTGTGACAAAACACAAATTTTTTTGAGAATGCAGTTCAATGTATCATAAGATATCTGGACTCACCTTTTAATTTATTACCTTTCTATAATATTTGTTTATATTAAACTTTTCATTTTATGATTGCTTTTGGTAGTCACTCCAAATGTGTTGGTGTGATTTTGAAAATGAAATATTTTGAAAAGTGTAGGTATTTTTTTGTTTTATTGCTGAAATTTATATTTATTTTATAGTATATATTAAAAGGTAATATATCGTATTTTTATTTCCTTATTATTAATGACAACTGTCAACTTTTTTTCTCTATCATACTCAAATATAATATAAAATAAATTTATATAGAAAATCAACATTTGAATTTGAAAACAATTTTAATCTAATATAACATTTGAATTTGGGCAACATTAACAGATGTAATTATGCGAAAAACCTCTTTTTAAGAGAAAAGGGTACAAAATTTGGCAATTAGTAGTACAGTATATGGGGACTAAGTAATCTACTGGGCCTTGGCCCAGATAATTTTAAAAATCCTTTTCCTGGAACGAAACTTTAAAGTTTGTGGGTTTTAAATGTAGGAAATGCGGTCGTGCGGTCAGAGATTGTGTGTCTTGTTACGATTGGTCGGTTCAGAAACCCTCCGAGAAGTTTATTTTTCAGCTGTCTACACAATGTCCGGCGAGGAAGACGCCACCGTCAGGGAGCCACTAGATCTGATCCGTCTGAGTCTCGACGAGAGAATCTATGTCAAGCTCCGCTCAGACCGCGAACTTCGCGGCAAGCTTCACGTACCTTTTCTCTTTGCCCTCCTCGTTTGTGACTGTAGAAGTACCTTAGATTTTGCTTTTTGCAACTACTTGAAACTCCTTCCTCATAGATTTCGTTTGAATTTTGTAACTTATTTGCTGATTTCACCGATTCATGTTGAATTTGGGCCTTTTTTTTTGGGGGGGGGGGGAAAGTCTAGGGTTTTCCTTGTGAAGTTTCAATTTTTAGAAAGGTTTCTCGAGCTATGGCGATTAAGCTGTAATTGGGAAGTTTGGGTTGTAATGTTCTGATGGAGGAAACCTGAATTCCGATAAAGTTAGTAATTTTGAAAGATTTCGAAATTCTTCTAGATTGCCCACGTAGGTTTGATTTTGTTTCTTTCTCCGGGCAGGCGTTTGATCAGCATTTGAATATGATTCTGGGTGATGTTGAAGAAGTTATTACAACAGTAGAAATCGACGACGAGACATATGAAGAGATCGTCCGGGTACGTGCCTTTTCTGATTCCGTAGAATTTATGTTTACTTGAATGGTTTTTGATGGATAATTAATTGAGGGATTGTGATGGATGAATATCTCAGGTTAATTGTTAAAGAACAAGTGTAAAAAGTGTCTTTTTTTAGCATTCACATTCATATCGCCAATATACAAGTTTCAGCTCGATGAGTCTGTGTAGTACATTTACATAGCTGCCCGAATTGAGATTCGTAAACAAAAATGACAACTGATTATATAACCTACACGGATCTTGTTGCTCCGAATGATAAGCTGTTGGATCAAAATTAGGAGGGAATTGCCATGTAAGTTGCTCTTTAAGCTTTCATAGCCACACATTAGTTGCTGAGCCGCCGCTAGTGGTGCTAGTTTCTGATCTTATTAGGATTAAGTGGGTTTATTGTCTCTCCTGTAATATGATTGTTTTTTTTACTATTTGTGATTGCAGACGAGAAAGCGCACGATTCAGTTTCTGTTTGTGAGAGGAGATGGAGTGATATTGGTGTCTCCACCATTGAGGACTCAAACCTGAATCCCTAAGTTAAGGAAGTGTTTAAACAAAAATCTCTTGGGATCCTCTTCTCTATGGGGGGCGCTTTGTGACTATTTAGTAGTGTATTTAGGCGCTTTTTGTCTAAACCTCAAATAGCTTGAAGCTATGTTGCTTGTTTCCAATTTACATTCGGATATTTGTTTCCTCTCAATTCGTGTGATATTCTTAATTACAAACCCAAAGTATCTTCTGAGTTTACAAATAGCATAGGGATGGGTTTCCGAAGAAATGCAACCAACATAAAAAAAAAAAAAGAGAGACAAAACCAAAGACCGAAATTGAAATTGTCTTTTATCTTATCTTCGTCTGGGTCGGGACTGAATCGGAGAACCCGATGATTGCGAGCCTCTGTAGTTTCTGCTTGGAGAATCCATTGGTCCTCTGTAGGCAGCTTTGGGTAACGGAGGCGTTGGCTCTACCGGGATTGACTCTGCAAAGCATGCTGTGTTCACACGAGTTCTCTCCATTTCTGATTGTAGCAATTCGCTTGAACACTGCTTCGTCAAAGCCTTTGTTCACGAACCAAAACAAAAAAAAATGATTTAAGATTTGAGAGGTTCTGAAAATTTGATTCAATTTGTTTCAAAAAACAAGGAAGATTAATGCTTACGAGGAGGTCATCTGCTGAAACAGATGATCCTTGTTTGTCATCTGAGACTGTGTCTTCGCTGCCACGAGTCGGTCTGCGATTATGCCCCGGGGTGGTCTCAGTTGCTTCACTGATGCTCTCTATAGCTATCTCCAACACGGTTCCTTGTAGAGATTTAAGAGACGCGGTTGCATCGCTCGTAAAATATAGATTCAGTACCGTCTCAAAATACTCAAGCTGCAACAGGTTGTTGTGAAAACAGAATTAGCAAAATCTTAATTCTACAAAGTATCAGATGAAACGAGAATAAATTTAACGAGTTCCAGGTTTACTTAGTCAAGGATCTCTTATGGTGAAAAGAACAACGTGTTACCTCAAACATCAGTTGGCAGAAACCATTTGCATCGATCGATCTCAGGTCATTTGATCTGTTTTCTTCCACAAGACTGAGAAAAGTGTCGATTAGACCTTCGATCAGAACGCCAAGAATCTTTTCCAGCAGGGGTTTTGCGCCCGCAAAGACCTGCAGTTTTAATTTCCAGTACAAAATTATTAGGGTTCGCACTACAAACACACTCGTGTCACTCAAGAGGAAACACATTTAAAAATTTCAAACGTTTAGAGAATCAAAAATTATCACTAGAATTTCTGAATACAAAGAGCAATACCTCTGCATGGACAGCTACAAGAGTGTGCAAGAGCTCAACAGCCGCATCTCGTATGCCCTGAAACATTGGAGCACATATTTAAGTAAATCTTTTCTCCATAGAAATCAATATGTTAACAATTATCATTACGCAGAAAAATTTCTTACTTTCACTTGAGGTGCTGATCCCCACTGAATACCAGAGTCCAGCAAATAATTCGTGGCAGCTGTTCTGATCAAATTTGCCTGAGTGTACATGTAAAGTTCTCGGAAATTTTCAGTTCCATATCTAACACGTAGCAAAAGCATTCTTAGACTAACCCGGACGAAAAACCAATACCTTGGCAAAAGTGTAATGCTCGAGGACCTTCTCTCCAAGACCAGAGAAAGACATAATTAGATCTTGAAGATCGCTGCTGTCTTCATCTTTGTCCCTGAAAAAATGAAAATGAATCAAGTCTTACTCTAGCGAACGTTAACACCATATATCAAATCACCCATGGGGCGCAAATTTTTTTATTATGAAACAAATCGAATTCAACCATTGGTACTTTTATGCAGCTTGAGTAATTTAACCATAAACGAGTATGCCCAACTTGTCTACCGCTTAGAGAAGAGGTAGATAACTATTAACGTCTAGAAAATCACAAATGAAGCAAGGACCAACCTAAACTGCAACCAGGTGTATTTGAACTTGTTGTAAAGCTCTGAAGCAAGTTCATCTTTGCAATAACCTATATTACTTAAGACCATCAACAACCGCCTGTGAGGATCGACAACACTTCCGTAGGTGTTGACTGATTGTTCTTCCTGATGATCATCGGAATATCCGTTTTTCCAATTCTCTCGTGTTGAGGTGCTTTGCGAAAGATCAGCACCAATTTGCTCCAGGTGGGCTGATACATGGGAAAAACAAATAGAACATCACTTAATAACTGTCTAGTGTGTGCATTTTCCTGCATCCATGTGTCTGTTAATGGGAGCATGTAGGCATTTGCACGTGGATTTTATCAAGGAATTATGGTGAAAAGTCGTACCAGCAAAATCCAGAAAGCAGTTCAAAAAAGCCAGTCTAACAGATATCAGGATTTCCTCAATCTGGGCAAACATATCTTCTGATTTGGCGGCTTCACATCTGACAGACAAAATCATCCTGGAAAAGGATACACAGAAATCAATGAAGTAAACACTGTAGTAATAACAAGGAATTTAAAAGTGCACATTTGTGTATGCAGCTTCCTGAATAGCAATGAAAAGCATATAAGGCCCATTTACTATCATATCATATGGCACACAAGTCAATTTAGTTCACATGCCACAAGATAGGGTGGGTAATCATGGACAAGGAAGAACCACAACTAGCGACCATTGGAACTTTGTTTTCTCTAATGTACAGGGAGAAGACTAAACCCAAGGTATTCTACTGGAAATATAGATATCTGGAACTCCGAACACAATAAAATAGCAAAAACTGCGTCTACACATATCCACTTCCACGAATATAAATAAAGAGCAAGAATGCCCTCCCTCTCTATTTGTAGTGACAATGCAACTGTTTAATATATGTTTACCAAAATACACTTGAAACTTACAGATTGATTTGTTCCATCCCAGAGACAATAACTGAACGGAATGCAAGAGGCAAGTAAGAGATGGCATATGGAGATTTATTCCTTTCAAGAATAGAAACGGGTATCCACGTCTCCTCTTTAGATATTCCTTCTGTGGATGCCCTCATCCAAGAGCAAAGCCTTTGGATATAAATCTTAGTGATTTCCGCCTGGACTTTTCTTAGTGTGACGACTGCCATAACCAAAAAGCATATACATCATCTCAGTGTACTTTAAATTACACAACAAGATCAAGCTTCAGAAGAAGTTCAAATACCAGCACTGTGGGGCGCTGATTCTTTCGCTTCAAAAGCTTGGCATGCTTTTGATACTTCGTTGATGGCATCACTCATAAATGGGCGGAGAATGCATGATTCATCAAAATCACAAAATGTGCTGTGCACCTACAACAGCAGTAGTCATGAAAAGAAAACATTTAGAAGCACTTTATGGCACATATACCACGGGGTTTTATGTTCCGATATGGAGAGAAGCTCCACTGGAAAAGCCATTTAACAGAAAAAGGAAAAAAGATACCACCTTTGCTTCATAGACAGAAATAGTCTTGCGTATCATCCCAGCAACTTCTTCCAAAGAGTGAGTTGAATACCTTGCCTCAGTGACCTTCTCCTCAGCTTTATTGGCTGAAGTATCACTAACTTGGGAGGACTGGACAGATAAGCATTTATATTCAATTCCAAATGAAGAACTATCTCCAATTCAATAAAAGAAATAAGTAGGTACCCACCACAGCATAAGGACTAATAACTACAGAATTAATCTACTCTTGGGGGAGCATAAGTATATAAGCAGAAAGGATAGCTGATACCTTGGCAAATTTTCCACTGAAAACCGATATAGCTGTTTTCCAAAACACAGGGATATGATGCACAAGCACAGCAGTCAATCTTTTGATGTATCTTCCCTTCAAAGCATCAATCTCTTCGCTGGGAAACTCCACTGATTGTAGATCAACTTGAACTTCATTAATTTCAATAGAAGAGGCAGCATCTGACTAAAGGATTGAAAAAACGCATTTTATCATCTATTGAACTGAATCCCAAATAGTCTTCTAATGATATATAGCTATTCTTAATGTTGGACTCACATATGGAACGACGTTCTGTTGAATTTGTTGCCACTTCGCATCCGAGATGGCTCTCTCATGGGTCTCATTGCGCAAAATTTCCACCCTTGCTTCATGATCATATGTACACTTCTCAAGCAAGCCATGGATTCTATGATTCTGGTAAATTAAGAGCCAAGCAAGATGGCGTTATGGAGATAACACAATGATTGCAACAAAAAGTGTGGGAGTCACACACACACACACACTCTCACACACAAGTTAAATATGTGTGTTTCCCAATTCTATACAGGTGCTAAGTTGAAAGTGAAGACAGCAATCATAAAGGAAACAAATAAATGATTTTACAAGCTAAACGTCACTCTGATACTCTAAGCAAATCTATTAGGAACCCAAATACTACGCAAAACATAGCAAGAGGGAAGTAAAAGAGTGACATCCTCGAATATACCAACCTGAACATTTAGATAATGCCACACGGGATCAGATTCGGGTTCCAGCTCCAGCAAAAGCCTCACAGTGTTCTCCAGCTAAAATTAAGCAAAATGTACTGGAACTTGTCAAGCCTGGTTTCTCAAAGTTTCCAAGAGGAAGTAGGAAAGATTTCAAAGTAGTTGTACAATTATGCAGAAATCAAGTAAATGGATCTATAACCAAGGAAAAGATTTAGTCATTTTTATGTACAAAAACTGAAAAAATGTAATAGTATGTTTAATGGAAGTTAAAATTGATGACAGCAGATATGATGAACAAAGACTAAAATATTGACTTGATAACAGTATTATGCATTTTAATGAAGAATTGTTCAGTTCAATTACTAGTTGACATTATAATAAAATGAATAATAATAACTGACATACACTTGTAAAGTCTATTTTTGGATCTTCCATAGATTTGTAAAGAGTGCCTTTAAATTCCAGCATAACTTTCTCAACCTCCTCGAGTACACGCTTGAGTATATTTACCTGAAAGCAGCTTGTTTTTCTGTTGTCAAGAGCTTGTTATGTAAGTAAATAAAACCGTAATTATATTAAAAGGGATTCAGTGCTTATAGGAAAATGGATATCATCTCTCTCAAGAGAATGTGATAGAAAATTTAGGCATACATGAGAAGGGAGAGCAATAGATTTCGCCTTCTTGTATTCTCGAACAGCCAAATCATATTCACCCTTGCTAATACTACTACGAATGATACTGGGTAAGTTGAAGAGTGTTCGGAACCTCTGCAGCATTCCTTGTACAGACCTGATTTTCTCAGCTTGAGCCTAAAAATGATTGTGAAAACGGCATCAACAAATTGAAAGAGAGTGACAGCAAAAATCCAAAATCAGACCACACCAACCTGTCTCTCAAAAAGAGGCTCAAATGCAAGATTTGCCCTTGATGTTACACTTTTCATACAATTGAACAAATGAGTAGTTCCTGACCCTTCTGGGTCTTCTTCAATGCGCTTCAGTTTTGACTCAATATCTATTAAGAAAATCAATAGTCTAGACATCAACACGATAGAAGAAAAACACAAATAATCCAATTAGTGCAATAATACATACCATCAATTGTTGTTTTACATGAGACGAAGCAGTCAAAATTGTCTTTTACCAATTGCTTCCTTTGCAAATTTCGACCCTTTAAGTCACTTTTCAGGCCAAGGGCACCAGCCTCCAAATCTGCTGCACTTGTGTCTTGGTGAATGCGAGAAAGAAACAGCTTCGGATCGAAATGATCAGAGAAGTAAACCAATTTTTCTGCAAATACTCCAAAGACGGTAAATAGCATTTAGAAAACTGGAAATCGTGCATCGGATAAGCCCTCCGAAAAATCTAATTTTCTTGCAAGAGCTATTATACAACTCGAGTTGTCAGGTGTTTCGAAGAAAGACATACCCCGAAGTGTATTATCGACTTTCTCAGCTTTTGATGGGCTGCCTGATGACTCGGTGATTAATCTCAGTGTCTTGTTGTCTATTATCCTATATAGTACACAGAGTCAGGTTTAGAAAAGTTCTACCATATCAAATTCAGAAAACAAAGTATCTGACTGGCTTTCAAGGTCAGCAAAACAGATGACAGCAAGTACCCTAATTTCAATGGATCAATGCATTCCATCCCACGAGGTAATGACTGCAAACTAGTCAGAACCACTTTCTTGCCAGGTGCAGGTACCTTATCCTCTAATTTCTGAACCACGGGTGCCGTTCTTGATTCCCGCATATCACGAACCCTACGGGCAAGCTGCGAAAATGTCATGGGAGTTAAAGTGTAATGGACATCTTTCCAACTAAATCCACATGATGTTATGTTTCTAACTTAGTAACTTGTAACATCACACTAATGTTGTTGGATTTGGCCTTCATGCTCTGTACATCAACTCCACTTTGGAACGTGGAAACAAAGGATAACATTCACAGTACTCCACTAATGGTATTGTTCGGTGTCGTACAATTCAACAAATCGATCAAATTCAAACTGACAGAAGAAGCAACAAATTTCCAGCCAAAAGGATTGGAGCGTTCACGCATGAATCTTGTCAAAAACAAATCCAGAGCAGAGATAGGTACCTCAGCTTCATTAACCCGTTTCCAACAATCGGGCTCCTCTCCATCCCAAGGTCCATCATCCTCCTTCCTCGCTCTTCCTCTCTCCCGGAGATCGCTGCCTCTTCCTTTCCCGGAACCACCAGCAGCACTTTCCCTTTCCCTCTCCACATCATCGTCCCCGCTCGAAATGCTGAGCAATTCCACCTCCGACTCTTCGTCCTCATCCATGGAAGGTTTCCTAACAGCCGCCGCACCTCCGGCAGACTTCTTAGGAGGAGCGGCAGCCACCGGCTTCTGCTGTCGGGGCTGCTGCACGAAATTGGCAACAGGCTTGCGAGCAGAAGCGGAAGGAGGCTTCTGATAGGTAAGATCTCTCTGAGCCTGCTCCTTCAACGCCATTTGAAGAAGCTCATCTTCGTCCAGATCGTTGCTGTCGCTAGACATGATTCGGTGATCAGATGATCGTCAGCCTCCTCCGATCGTTGAGCTATCTTAGAGATCTGAGGGGAAAAAGCAAAAGATGGCGATGATAAGGAATTAAGAAATATCTTCCGGTGTGAATAATTTGGTTTGAGGAATACTCTCTTCTCTTCGTCAATGACCGATTATACTTGTTCTACTTGTATGGCTGAATAATAATAACAACTCACCTTTTTTTTCTTTCTTTTCTCAATTCTTTGATTTTAGGATTACCAAATAATTTGTTCAAAATTTTGACACGTTAATAGCAAAAACTACAAAATAACGTTTGGTCGGATATGATCTCTTCTTTTCCGAATGGGGTAAATACAATTTAGGGATGAAGAATATAATTTTTGGAGGAGCTGTGGTTTTGACAACTAAAAGAATAAACCAAAGTCTTTGCTAATTCATTATTACTAATTCCATTTTGATTATTTTTTTTTTTTTTGGGGTCAAAACCATTTTTGATTTACTTATGTAAGTAAATCTTCGTTTAAAAAAATATTTCGTTAATTTATTATAACGAGAAATGCATAATCCAACAAAAAATTTCAGAAATTATATTTTATAACAAAAAAAGATGAAATGTCTATATATTAAAAAAATTAATAGAGTAACCAAAATGTTAGAGAGAAATAAAAAAAAGGTAGAGAGTGAAAAAAATTAGATTGTAGATTTTGCATTTTTGTGTGTGGTTATTGAGTAAAAAAAAATCCCTATATTAAGAATCGGCAGCGTTTAATATTTCAATTGCGCTATCAAACAAACCCTAGGGGAAGCTTCACGCCGGTTTCACAAAGAAAAGCTTCGCTATTCTCTTGTTTGAGCACTCTTCCTCTCTGCGCCGCGCTCTCTCTCTCTCTATCTCTGAAGCTCGCTAACCCTATCGATTAATTCCTCTCCGAGATAAGGTAAACGCTTCTTCGATTCCCCTCTTAGACACACTGTATTGCTTTCTCATCTTCCGGCCGAGGTTTCTGCCGATCTCGAAAGGTACGGCGATTGATAAACCTAGATTGTTTCTGTTCGATTGCAGAAAATTTACCTGGATTAGTCGGAAGAATTAGAACCGGCCCTGAAATTTACCAATGGGTCGGAAGAAGTCGAGTGCTCGAGGTGGTGATGATGAGCAGCAACCCGCTGTGTCATCTCTCGTTGGTGCTGCTAAATCTAAGAAGAAAGCCGTTCAAATTGATGACGAAGAGTACTCCATAGGCACAGAGCTCTCTGAGGAGCCTAAAGCTGATGAAGACAAGGTTGTAATCACTGGGAAGAAGAAGGGTAAGAAAGGTAAAAAGAAGGGTACGCAGAAGGAAGAAGATAATGATTTTGCTGGGGAGGAAGACGACGTTCCAGAGATTGCTTTTGTAGGGAAGAAGAAGTCCAAAGCTAAGAAGGGCGGGGCTGTTAGCTTTGCGTTGCTTGATGATGAAGATGATAAGGAGGAAGCGGATGTTAATGAATCTGATGGTGACAAAGAGGATGAGCCAGTCATAAGTCTTACGGGTAAGAAGCATGCATCCAAAAAGGGTAAAAAAGGCGGTAATTCATTTGCGGCTTCAGCTTTTGATGCACTTGGTGGAGATGATAATGATGATGATGATGCGGATGACGAGGAAATGAAAGGAGATGAGGGAGAAGCGTCTCCAATCACTTTCTCTGGTAAGAAAAAGAAGTCCTCCAAATCTTCGAAGAAGAGCACTAATTTATTTAGCGCTGCTTTGCTTGATGAGGAAGAAGAGACAGATGCTTCAACCTCTAGACCCGACGAAAATGCTATTGAAGATGAAGAGAGCCCCGAAATCACATTTTCGGGTAAGAAGAAGACTTCTAAAAAGAAGGGCAGCAGTGTTTTGGCCTCATTAGGTGATGACTCAATGCTAGGAAAAGAAGTTCCTGACGAGACTAGTAAAACTAAAACTTCTGATACTAAGAGCGAGGAGGTTGTAGAGCCTGCCAAGAGTAAGAAAAAGAAGAAGAATAATAAGAGTGGAAGGACAGTACAGGAAGAGGATGATTTGGACAAACTTCTTGCAGAACTTGGAGAAACCCCTGCTGCTGGAAAACCTGCTTCATCGCTGCCCGAAGAAGAGAAAGTTCAAGCTCAGCCTGAGCCAGTTGCACCTGTAGAAAATGCTGGTGAAAAGGAAGGAGAAGAAGACACTGTTGAGACTGCTGCAGCAAAGAAAAAGAGAAAGAAAAAGGAGAAAGAGAAGGAGAAAAAAGCTGCTGCTGCTGCTGCAGCAAGCTCTTCGGTGGAGGCTAAGGAGGAAAAACAAGAAGAATCTGTAACTGAACCATTACAGCCGAAGAAGGATGCAAAGGCTAAAGCAGCAGAGAAGAAAGTTCCTAAACATGTTAAAGATATGCAAGAGGCTCTGGCACGGCGGCAAGAAGCCGAAGAAAGAAAGAAGAAGGAAGAGGCAGAGAAATTGAGAAAGGAGGAAGAGGAGCGCCTTAGGCAGGAAGAGCTTGAGAAGCAAGCGGAGGAGGCTAAGCGTAAGAAAAAGGAAAAGGAAAAGGAGAAACTGCTGAGGAAGAAGCTAGAGGGCAAGCTTCTAACAGCAAAGCAAAAGGCTGAAGCTCTTAAGAATGAGGCTTATAAGAATCAGTTGATGGCTGCTGGTGGAGGTCTCCCTATTGCAGAAGAGGGTGAGCCCTCCTCAAGGCGTCCTGTTTATGCCAACAAGAAAAAATCAGCTCGCCAAAAAGGCAGTGACTCTGCTTCTGTTCAGGCGGAAGAGGAGGATCATGCCAAAGAACCAGGTACTTTAGGAGAAGTGGGATCAGGAGACACTGAAAAGGTTGATTTAATAGAGTCTGCAGAGACAGATGAGAAATCAGGACCCGCCGATGTAGCTCAGGAGAATGGAGTTGAGGAAGAAGATGAAGATGAAGAATGGGATGCAAAAAGCTGGGATGATGTTAATCTTACCTTCAAAGGTGATTTTGATGATGAGGAGGAAGAACCTCAGCCTATAGTTAAGAAAGAAATAAAGGACGTTGACTCAAAGACACATGATTCAGGTTAGTAGGAACTGTTGTTCTTTGTTCTTCTTCCTAGTGTTTCATCGGTTGTCTGTTTTTAACCTAATCTTTTTAATTTTTATGCAGACCCTGAAGCTGGAAAACCAACATCTAAACCTGCAGGTGCAGCCAACCCAACAGCACCTGCCACTAAAACTTTGCCTGAAGTAGAAGATGCTACACGCACAAAACGTGCTACCCGGGCAAAAGATGCCTCTAAGAAGGGTAAAGGCTTAGCTCTGAGTCAACCTAAAGAGGGTGAAGAAAATCTCCGCTCTCCCATTTGCTGCATCATGGGTCATGTCGATACTGGTAAAACAAAGCTGTTGGATTGCATCAGAGGAACAAATGTACAGGAAGGCGAGGCTGGAGGTATAACTCAGCAGATTGGTGCAACATATTTCCCGGCGGAAAATATCCGAGAGAGGACCAGGGAACTGAAAGCCGATGCCATACTTAAGGTGCCAGGTCTATTGGTTATTGATACACCTGGCCACGAGTCCTTCACGAATCTGCGGTCAAGGGGTTCAAGTTTGTGTGACCTTGCAATTTTGGTGGTTGACATAATGCATGGGTTAGAGCCACAAACCATAGAATCTCTAAATCTTTTAAGAATGAGGGACACGGAGTTCATTGTTGCATTGAATAAGGTGAGACTGCTTGTCATTCTGCTAGGATGGGAGTTTTGTTCTCTGTTTTTATTTCCAGTGTGGAAAATAAAACCTTCATCTTCCAGGTGGATAGACTATATGGATGGAAAACATGCAAGAATGCTCCTATCGTAAAGGCAATGAAGCAGCAAACTAAAGATGTTAAAAATGAATTTGAAATGAGGCTCACTGGGGTGAGTTATACGTCTAGTTTTTCTATATAAATGGCTTGAGCTATCACTTAGTGTACATAATTTTCAAATCATGGTGTTTCGTTGGTATTTCAGATTATAACCGAGTTCAAGGAGCAAGGTCTCAACACTGAGCTTTACTACAAGAATAAAGAAATGGGAGAAACTTTCAGTATTGTTCCTACTAGTGCTATTAGGTATGAATTTCTGTTTATTGTTTCAATTTACAGCTCAACAGAAAACTCATCCATCCTAAATAGTTGGTTAACTCTGGTTCTTGATATTTCAGTGGGGAAGGGATCCCAGATCTTTTGCTGTTGTTGGTTAACTGGGCTCAGAAAACAATGGTTGAAAAACTTACATATGTTGACGACGTGCAGGTCTTTCTCATCTCTCTTTCTGGGGACAATCTTTTCTGCACTACTTCAGCATGATAATTCTTACTCTTTATTGAAATGGTTGAACAGTGTACTGTCCTGGAGGTCAAAGTTATTGAAGGCCATGGTACAACGATTGATGTTGTGCTGGTAAACGGTGTACTTCATGAAGGTGATCAAATCGTCGTTTGTGGGTTACAGGCAAGTAGAAACCTTATGATCTAAACTCAAACAAGTCATGCATTGGGTATAAAGTACACCAGACATAGAACTTTGAAAAGTAATGTTATTTCTTCCTCTCCTATTTCAGGGACCTATAGTCACAACGATTAGAGCATTACTGACTCCTCATCCAATGAAGGAGTTACGTGTGAAGGTACTTTCAGATAATCCACTTCATGTGTCTTGTTATTGATATTCCTTCAGAAACGTGGTTCATTTAAATTGTTTCCTAATTCCTTTTCTAAACACACTGTGAATTCCTGGTCTGACATTTCAGGGTACTTATGTGCATCATAAAGAAATAAAGGCTGCACAGGGTATTAAAATAACTGCCCAGGTGATTGGATCGACTCCACAATTATCTTAAGCCTCTGCAGTTAAATTACTGATGTTTGAATCAAATCCTGAATATCTTTTTCCATTATTGGTTTGTGTTTAAATAGGGACTTGAGCACGCTATTGCTGGCACTGCCCTGCACGTGATTGGACCGGATGATGACATCGATGCAATTAAGGATCAGGCTATGGAAGATATGGAGTCAGTTTTGAGCAGGATTGACAAAAGTGGTGAAGGAGTTTATGTACAAGCGTCTACATTAGGGTCATTGGAAGCATTGCTTGAATTATTGAAGTCCCCAGCTGTAAAGATACCTGTCAGTGGTATCGGTATAGGGCCTGTGCATAAGAAGGATATCATGAAGGCGGGAGTGATGCTCGAGAGGAAGAAGGAATATGCAACAATTTTGGCTTTTGATGTGAAAGTGACTACAGAGGCTCGTGAACTTTCAGACGAAATGGGAGTTAAGATCTTCTGCGCTGATATCATCTACCATTTATTCGATCAGTTCAAGGCGTACATTGAGAATATCAAAGAGGAGAAAAAGAAGGAATCAGCCGATGAAGCAGTCTTCCCGTGTGTCCTTCAGATTTTACCTAACTGTGTGTTCAATAAGAGAGACCCAATAGTCCTTGGAGTTGATGTCGTCGAGGGTATACTTAAGGTATCCTATTTTTTTTTACTTTCCTAGATTCTCTGTTAACTCACACACATGTCGACACAAGTCCTAGGATTCACACTTTGTTAACATTCTGTCTTGTCTGGTTTTTAGATTGGAACTCCCATCTGCGTCCCTAGCAGAGAGTTCATCGATATTGGCCGTATTGCCTCTATTGAGAACAACCACAAGCCTGTTGACTATGCAAAGAAGGGCAACAAGGTGGCGATTAAGGTAATAATGGCAACAATCTGTTATTTACAAAGAGAGACAAAAAAGAGTTATTGTTGCTGAGCTTCACACACTCGCCTTGTAATCGATGCTTTCTCTGGTATACAGATTATTGCTTCAAATCCTGAAGAACAGAAAATGTTTGGGAGGCACTTTGACATGGAAGATGAGCTTGTGAGTCACATTTCGAGGAAATCTATCGACGTTCTCAAAACTAACTACCGGGTAAGTGGAGAAGAAGTTGTGTTTCCCCTGGTGGGTTTTCTTCAGATAATCATTCTGACAAAAAGAATGAACTAAGTCGCAACCCCCAAATTAATCGCAGGATGAACTATCCATGGACGAATGGAAGCTAGTTGTGAAACTGAAGAACATCTTCAAGATACAGTAGATTCCCATTCAAATGTGTACTTTGGAGCTTAAAACACACACAGGCCTTGTTATGCTGTGTCTGCGTCGATGCAGAATGAACAGATTCATCTTCCTGCTTCTAACCGAAGCATTCACTGAAGATTTGAGAGAGGAAGAGAGACACAAAAGAGTGTTTTTTTTTTGTTTTTTGTTTTTTGTTTTTTGTTTTCTTTCTCCCTGAAAAGCTGAATAATTGGTTCATGGAACACATATCATCCTCATGGTGGCAAAATTGCAGGGAAAAAAGAAAGAGGTCGAGTCTTGAGATATACACATATCATCCTTATATGCCCTTTTATTTTCGACTTATTTCCATTTTCGTTGAGAAGGAGTAATAATCGAATAAAATGTTTATCTCTATGCGGTGCTGTGCTAATTTAGTTTTTCTTTGACGGCACGAAACCTTTTTTTTTTTTGATCGTGATGATATGGGATGTATAACTAAAAGCAACCTGCTCCTCCTTTTCTGGAGATATGAAAAGCATGGAATGAAAATAATACATAAGAATAAGATTATTATAGTATACGACAACAATTACAAAGTAGCTCTCTTTTTTACTTTATAGATGTTGTCGAGATCATCGATATCGACGATATGTTATGTTCAATGTTATGAGTGACCTATTGAAACTCTGGTCCATTGCTTTACTGTATCTAATATGATCCTTTATTTTTTTCTTTTCGAAACGTCGTTTTTCCGTCTATTCTTAAATTAATTATAATCTAAATATTTAACTGATTCAAAAACTTATAGCGATTGGTATTTAAATTGGGATTTTTTTCTTCTTTTAATTTGCACCAAAAAAGTAGCATATGATATGATTAAATAATAATCTCTTTATGAAAAATACCATAAAATGCCAAAACAGGTTTATTTTTTTTCATTAAAAAAAGAGGTGGTCTAGTGGTAGTATATGGGTTAGTTCTCTTGAGTTTCGGGTTACGGAAAATTATTATTTAAATCGGAATATATAAAAGCTGAATTTAAGTAATTTCAAAAATATCAATACTTNCTCTTTTTTACTTTATAGATGTTGTCGAGATCATCGATATCGACGATATGTTATGTTCAATGTTATGAGTGACCTATTGAAACTCTGGTCCATTGCTTTACTGTATCTAATATGATCCTTTATTTTTTTTCTTTTCGAAACGTCGTTTTTCCGTCTATTCTTAAATTATAATCTAAATATTTAACTGATTCAAAAACTTATAACGATTGATATTTAAATTGGGGTTTTTTTTCTTCTTTTAATTTGCACCAAAAAAGTAGCATATGATATGATTAAATAATAATCTCTTTATGAAAATACCATAAAATGCCAAAAACAGGTTTTTTTTTTTTTCATTGAAAGAAACGGTGGTCTACTGGTAGTATATGGATTAGTTCTTTTGAGCTTCGGGTTCAAATCCTTTTGAAACGAAAAATTATTATTTAAATCGGAATATATAAAAGTTAAATTTAAGTAATTTCAAAAATATCAATACTTATAAAAAAAAAATTTATTTTAAAAGAAAATTTTAGGTTAGAGGATGGGTTGCTAAAAGATTAGTAAGAGAGACTAAATCATTTAGCTCTCTTGAAACGATTATTCTTTCATTGCAATTTCATGTCAACATAAACGTTGCCTTATTATTACGGAAACTCCCTATACTGTATATCGAAATCGAAGTTCCCGGGAAAAGACACCCATCACCGTACACATCTTTACAACATCACCGTAAAAGAGGTTTCTCAAACTTCATTACCAAATTTAAAATTACATCTTGAAAGTTAAAATATAATAACTGGTTGTTGTAACTTTAATAATCTGTGTTACGTTGGCACATGAAGATTTAAAGTAGAAGAGTTTGTTCACGTACCCCGTAAGCACACCGTTAAGTTTCATAGATTTTCAACAGAAAACTCCACTCTAAGATCGGCAACACATACATTGAGATGTCATCACAAAACATTTCAAAGTCCATGTAACCCAATAAGCTTAGTCAAGCCAAACGTAACCGCCATAGCTAACCACCCTCCAAACAAAACCCTAGCCGACGACCTAACCACCGGGGCCTTCCCTAACGCGGCTCCTAACCACCCGAAAACCACAAGAGCCACCGTAACCGCTGCCACAACCGCAATAATCCTCACTCTATACTCCTTCACAAACGCAGCCGCCAAAAGCGGCACAATCGCACCCGCGGAAAACGCAAGGGCAGACGCAGCCGCCGCTTGTAACGGACTAGGAAGCTTCTCCTTCTCTATTTCTCCACTCTCTCTCTCCATCTGAGCTACTTCTATGTCGTACTGAGAGTAAACGGATACGAATTCTCCGATCGCCATACTACAAGCTCCGGCGACCATTCCGGCGAATCCAGAGAGAATCATAGCCTTGACGTCGTGTTTCACGGCGCCGACTCCCATCATCAACGACGCGGTGGAGACGAGACCGTCGTTGGCTCCGAGCACGGCGGCGCGTAGCCATTGAGCGCGTTTGGAGTAGTCGAAGGTGGTTGATTCCTTCTCTATGTCCATGTTCGTGTTACGAGCTTGATCCATTTTTAAAAAAAAAATTATTTCTCTATGTGTTTTGTTTTTGTTGAGTAGAGAATCGAGTAAGTGTGGGGAACACACGCCTAGGCTTACTTCTATTTATGGAGATTTGAGGTTTACTTTTTGGCTTGGTGGAGACAATATGTGGAGCATCACCACTAATTGTTTTTGTTGTTGTTGGTATTAATTTATGAAATTGGAAAGCAAAAAAAATTGTACTAAACGGAACTAAATTAAGGATAAATTAAACCAGATACAAATCATGTTTATAGAAGAAGGGCATTTATAAAATGTTGTTGTTTGCGACTGATGTAATAAATTGAGACATGGATTTTTTCTTTTTATATCTAAACTTCAACGTGTAGATTAGATACTTATACTATGCTTCGTGTCTATATTATAAAATAAACTTAAAGTATGAATCTTATAAACTAAAAATTGGTATGCATGGAATCATATACGACTCTTATAACTTTTTTACCGTTCCTACGCTAAGTTTTTTTTTTTTTGAAGGCGTGGGAGTTCCACAAGAAAACCAACGCAATTGCACTATCACTAGCCTACCATCCATTTGATTACGCTAAGCTCTTAATCGGCATATATATGCGAAGAATAGTTTTGTTTAAGTTAACATAAGTTATATGCCCTTACGAGAAGGTAAAAATTGTACCATGCATGTTTTATAAGTAATAAAGTAATAGAGATCTTACCATTTTAAATATGAAGTCGAACGAACAAATAGTTCAAGAAACTAAAATGGTCGTCCACGTACGATCAGCCGAAAAAGAGCATCATAATACTTTGTTTCTACTAAGAATCGGTTCGAGGATAAATTAGAAAGGAACAAACCATCTAATTACAGATAAAATAAAATGGGAAACCAAACAAATGATATGAAAACCACATTTTTGTATGTTTCTCACCATTTTATATAATTAGGATAAAAATCCTTAGTGAGGCCAAAAAAGGCAGTTACATAAGAAGCTGTTCTGTCCTCTTCATGATCAAATGCATGCATGCATGTCTTCTAGGGGGAAAGAAGAACTTAACTTAAATAAAAGAAAAAAAGGAAATTTCAACTTGATCCATTACAATAAGCAGTCTTTAACCCAGTTTTAGCTTATTGAGCATATTTAATTCAACTTTATTTATCACTTACTGATTTTGTGATATTATTTATCATGTTTCTTTTTTCTTTTATATATCGTCATATCCTTAGCAATTCTACTAGATGAAACCATCAGGTACGTAAGTGAACATTTTGCTGATGTTTTATATGTTGAGAGAATATATATAAGGATTTGTGTAAACATATGGTTTAAGAATGTCAACATATAAATAGTTCTTTTTCCACTAAATTATCATTTTCTTATCTTTATCTTAATCACACGAAATTTTCGGTAGCGTTTTTCAAATCAGTTTGTTTATTAGTTTTTTCTTGTTCATAATGAAAAATCTCTTTGTTTTTCTCTTTACTTTCTCGTTTCTTTTTTGTAGTTATTTACTTATTGATACTTTTTTTTCTCGACAAGTAAAGGAACCAAAAAAGGAGAAAAAGAAGGACGATGAGTAAATATCAGTCACACTGTTTCTATATATTCATTTAATTTTAGATTTTAGTAATGTTTGACCAAAAGTTATCAATAATTGTAGATTGTAGTGGTGTTTGACCAAAAGTTATCAAAGTTGAATGGATTAATCACAATTTTATATCGAATAGAATATGTTTCCTTTTTTTTTGACAGCGAATAGAATATATTTGTTTTGGGAGCTGTTTTGTTATGTTTCTGTGTGGAAACTAGTTTATTTTAACCATATATACAAGAAATACAATTATCTATATTTTTTGTTAAGTTACTATTCTCTGTTTCGCAAAAATGTCATTTAAAAATTTTCCACACATTAATTTTTTTACTTTATTAAAAACTATATTTTACTATTTATTAATACATTTATTTCACTGATTAATACACTAAAATAAAAAATTAAAACTGACTTTTCTTCAAAATTTTGTATTGAAAATATCAAACAATATTATTTGTGAAACAAAAATTAAACTTTAAAACAATATTATTTGTGAAACAGAGGAAATACTTAATAAGACTTCATTAGATAAATAAATTATTAAAAGCTGTAGACAAACCTAATAGAAAATTGGATCAATGTATAATAAAAAGAGAATTTGAGAGAATCACGCCACCACGTCCGGCATGCAATAGCCCTTACTGATTAAAATACATATTAAATCGAACGATTAGAATATGTAATAGTAAAATCCAACTATTTAATAATCAAATACGAATCAGATGTTTATCCACGAAAAAAATTCTTAGATCCTCTGAAGATCGCAATGAGCAATTAAATCCTTTTAAAAGTGAAAACCCTAAACAACAAATAGGATAGTGAACAAATGAAAGTAGGGTTTCATGAAATATAAAATAATTAAAAAAAATATATAAAAAAGAAATGGATTGATGAATTGGAAAGCACTGGGGATATTAGAGAGATAAAATAATATGGAAAGAGACTGATAATAAAGAAAGAGGAAGAGTGTGGTTTCCACACGAAGAGCACCATCCTTCACCATCATCACCCACGCATCACCACACTTGTACATACACCGCCACTCGATTTCATCCTCAGATTAATCTAGTCTCCAATTAATTTAGAATTCTATATTAATTAACTAATTGACAAATTTTGTGGTAATATTAAATACTATATACCTTTATATATATACAACGCAATGAACATGCGTATACGTACTCGCCTACGTACATATATTACTCACGTTGTCACAACGATTAACATTGCTAAAAAAAGTTTTGAAATTGTATATTAATAGATATTTTAAAATTTTTTTGGATTATATTAAATAATTAGAATGTCTGCGGAACATAGTATACAGTATACACATACGTTTTAACAATTTTCTTGTAACATAAGATACATAAACTGTTTGATGAGGGTATATATACAATATCCTCGTCCTTTTAGCGCTAGCTATTTTTTTCTCTCTCCATCTGGCCTATAAAAGATATGCTGGTGTATATATTTATCAAAGCTTTTACACTTAAGATGTATATTAATTGGAAAAAATGATTTAAACACAAATAAATTAGATAAGCAAAAAAAAACGAGTACATATTCTCACATAGTTGCGTTTTTATCGTAATCATAAACATTAACTAGATTTCGATAATTTAAATATTTATTTTATCCATTGCTTTAATAGCAATGGAATCGTATATATTATCATCTGATTGAGGAAAAGTTTCACCTTTATTTTATCTTTATAACCAAATAACAAGAATACGAATTCTGTATGGAACCTGTAGTGGAGGTTCAAGATTTGACGGTTCATGCATGCTTTCCATTTCAAGGCTTCATTTTTTAATGTACCGACTACGTGTTGTCTCGTTTTGTCTTCCGTTATAACAAAAAAGAAAAATATCTTCTTTTATTTAATTCACGCATATTCTTCGAATAGAATCAAATTAGAAGAAAGCTTAGTTAAAAGAAGAAGAGAAAAACATTAGCGGAAACAAAATTCTGACCGAAAAAAAATCTTTATTTATTTGTACTTTAGGAGGATCAAAATGATTAGAAGACTGAAACACAACAAATTGAACTCTGTTCTTGATTTCTTGTCGCTTTGAGTCATGACGTTGTGAACTGTTTTGTATGGCATTCATAATTGTGCCGGGAATAAAATGGGTCTCGAACTAAAAGAAAATGTGTCTCAAGAAAATGGGCCGATAGATCAGAGCTCCTAACATTGGGCCCATTTTCCCAGTTATGGAAATTTGAAGGAATATTTTTTTTTTTGCTAAAAGGGTTAATTTGAAGGAATATTCGCTTGTTAAAAAATTGTTTCATGTAAATTTGATAAGCTCTGTTCGCTCTCTTTTTTGTTTTTGTTTTTTATACAACTTTTTATATATTCTGTTCCAAGTGCCACAATGTTATCTAATGGGTATATTCTTTAAGTGGTTGTATCAAAATGTTCTCATTTCGCTAGACACTGCTGACTTCGGGCTCAACATCAACTTATCATTAACCAAATCAATTCATTACACCGATTTATCAACCATGAATTACCCAATTTGGAACCAAAGTATAAACAAAAATTAATATTTAAATCTTCACTAACTAATATATTAGCTGCGAACTTTAACTATTACCACGTAAATATTTTAAGATATATTGTATTTTTTTCAGCGGTAATTACATTCATATAAAATTAGAGTCTGCATTTTTGCAATTACATTACTAACACAAATCCTATTGTTACTAATATAAATATTATTAATATATGAGATTCGATCAATTTTATATGTTATTGAAACTATGATTATTCCCATAGTTATGTTTTGATGATATTTGTTTCTAATGTTTTTTTTTTTTTTGCAACAATTTGTTTCTTATTTTTGCGATAGAAGATTGTGAACTTTCTCGTGTTAAGATTCTTTATGTAGACATAAGCATGTGCTCAGTGCTCGGACTTGTAAGCTAGATAATTTAAACTATTTTGTTGCCACTCTAGCTCTGTATGTGTCCAGCACGTACGACTATATATATATATATATACAAACAATTTTTTTTATTTTTTAAAATATCACTTTTAATTGTCCCACAAACTTCTAGGTGCTCGGTTCTAGATCTTGGAAAGCTAAAATTTAGTTAATCAAGACACTAAAATGAAGATCAATTAGAATAAAACGAGTACATGGATTGATCGTACATAGTATCTAGGAGATGTTAAAATTCAGCCAGAAAATTTATCAAGGAGAACTAGTCTTAAACCATATTCAACATTTAAATCATCACATTATTACGTTTCTAAAGATTTCGTGACGTTCAAAATTGAGAAAAAATCACTAAAATTGGTTAAAAAGGACAAAATATATACTATAAAAGGACTACTTTTGTAGTTCGCATTCTAAGAAAGTCTCGTAACTATTTCCGACTTTGTTATGTTGTTTGTGAATATTTTTTTTTTTTAGGTGTGTTTGGAAACGATAATTGAAGAGTCCAACCAAAATTGAAAAGCAGCCATAGTTATTGCACCTATATTCTAAAGTGAACAAAATTATCGTAACATGTGTGCAGGAATAAGTAGAAATAGAAAAGAATAGTAAATGATGCAAAATAATGGTCTCTGAACACAATCAAGATCAAGATCTGTAGCAAAAAAAAAAAAAAACACAATCAAGATCTTATGAACATTTTTTAATTCATGATCGAATGACGTCAAAAAAAATAAAAAAAGTAGTGTCAGTGTACTAGTATATTTACCGGCAAGTTGACAGTATTCTTGGACCCATGCTCCCACCTACTTTTTCCAATTCCTCACATTTTTTCGCAAATTATGCATACTTTTTTCACTTTTTTTTTATTTTTTTTTAACCATTTGCACCTTTTCAGCAAAGTTAGTAATTCTGCCCAATTTTAATAAGAAACTCAACCGATTCCAACAAATAGATGTTACCATTTACAGTCATACATACAGTTCTTGGAAAAAAAGAGGACAAATCAAAGTGATGTCTCCGTTTGAACTTTCAACATTACAACTGGTCCAACTCAGTGACTAACACAAAGCTTGCATCAAATTTCGTTTCGTGTTGTTTTAATTTTTTTTTATGCAAATAAAGCTTTGACAAAAAAAAATTTTTACACAAATAAAGAAAATATATTAAAATTTCATTTATACTCTTAAAATTTGACACTTGATATTCTTAGTCTATGTATAAATTTAGAAAAATAGAAAATTAAATTGATTTTGTAATCTATGTATAAAAATTTTAAACATTTTTTTAAAAGAAAACAGAGGAAACACTATTTATTATACGTGTTTAACGTGGTTTCTTATTTTAATAATTTTATTGGACAGTGAATCGGGATTCCAAAGCGTTCTTAAATACTCCCTCCCTTAAATACTCCTTCCCTGATAGTTTGATGTTTTAGATTTTATTTTTGTTTAAAAATCTAAAAAATCAATATTTGAAGATAGAGGGAGTATGTGATTACCAACTATATTATTCAGCCACCATCATGGACAATCAAAGCATTTAAGAAATGAACAAAATAATAATGATAATTTTTTGTTTCCAGCATACTATTAAATACTAACTAATACAGTACTCCATATTCACATCAAATAAGGACTCAATTATTATAGAGATGAGGCGGCTAAGAAATTCACTCATAAAAGGGGGGACACAAAGATGATTATTGAAAAACAATGTACTAAAAATCCTCCCTTTCTCCATATTTTGATCTAAAACATTGCCTTCACGGAGAAGTAAACAAGATCAATCACAAAAAAAAAAAAAAAATGGGGCACGATTTCGACCCTAAAACCATAAATGAGACTAGCGGAGAAGAAGAAACGGAGCTTGGTTTGAGGGCGGTGAGGCTAGCCAATTACATAACCTTCCCGATGGTTTTCAAAGCCGCCATCGAGCTCGGTGTCATTGACACTCTCTACTCGGCTGCTCGTGCTGACGTCAACGGATCCGGCTCGTTCCTCAAGCCGTCTGAGATAGCGACTCGGCTTCCCACAAAGCCTAGTAACCCTGAGGCACCGACTCTGTTGGACCGTATGCTTCGTTTACTCGCCAGCTACTCAATAGTCAAGTGCCAAGTCGTAGATGGCGTGAGGGTTTACAAAGCCGAGCCGATTTGTAGGTACTTCTTGAGATACAATATTGACGAAATGGGGACACTTGCTTCTCAATTCATTCTTGAACTCGACAGTGTCTTCCTCAATACCTGGTAACTACTTTCTTGACCTCTTTTCGATTTCTATATAAGATACAAAAGGAGGCTTTTTTGTTGTTGTTGAAAATAACTAAATTTTCCAGGGCACAATTAAAAGATGTGGTGCTAGAAGGAGGAGATGCATTTGCCAAGGCAAACGAATGAAAGATTAAGCAAACTCTTTAACCGGACCGGATTCAGCGCCGGGGTTTTGAAGAAGTTTCTTGAAGTTTATAGAGGTTTCGAAGGAGTTAATGTGTTGGTTGATGTAGGAGGAGGTGTTGGAAACACACTAGGTTTTGTTACTTCAAAGTATCCAAACATTAAGGGTATCAATTTTGATCTAACTTGTGCTGTGACACAAGCACCTTCTTATCCTAATGTGGAGCATGTAGCTGGAGATATGTTTGTAGAAGTCCCAAGAGGAGATGCTATCATCTTAAAAATAAGACACAACAAACACAAATCCCCTACTCTTGTTTAGTATGTTAATACTTCTCAAGTGTTTTTTTTTTTTTTGTACTTACTTTTGTATGTCTTCACAGCGTATACTTCATGATTGGACTGATGAAGACTGTGACAAGATTCTCAAGAATTGCTGGAAAGCATTACCGGAGAATGGGAAAGTGATTATTATGGAACTGGTTATTCCTGATGAGACAGAGATTGGTAATATGCAGTCCAACATTGCCTTTGATATGGATTTGTTGATGCTCACACAGCTCTCTGGAGGAAAAGAGAGGACGCGTGCTGAGTATGAAGCTTTAGCTGCGAATTCGGGTTTTGCCAATTGCAACTTTGTATGCCAAGCGTATCATTTGTGGGTCATTGAGTTCTCTAGATAGGCTTAAAGGTTGTAAGCCGATTCCTCTTGTGTATGGTTATAAAAGTTGTATGGATCTCTCGAGTTTATTTCCGTTGAAATCTAAGAATAAATAGAAATGATGATGTTGTGCTCTGGTTAGAACTTGTAACATCTTATATTTCTCTTGGAACGAACAAAACGAATAACGATGACTATAAGTGACATAAAAAATGCTGATCCTCCAACTAATCGGAATCCTAGTTTGATTCTTTTCATCTGTCTAGTTTTATCATTATCTTCATCTGAATCCATCTCTTGAATTATTTCAGCTTCCCAATCTTCTTCCGAGTCTTCATATTCAACTTCTAGCTCTTCTTCGTCATCTTCACTTGTTTCCCTATCCACCGGTTCTTGGAACTCATCTCGTTTCTCATCTCTTCCTGGTTCGGTTGATTCTTCTTTTTCTATCTCTGGAATCTTTTTCGAGTTACCATCTTCAAACTCATTTTCTCTGTTCTGTTTTTCACTGCAATAATGTGTTCTGTCTTCCACCAATTCTTTGATCCTTCCTTGTTCTTTACGTCTCTCTGCTTCACCTGTTTCTTTTTCTCTGATCTGATGAATCTTTCTTGATTCATTGTCCTTGCTTTTTGTTTCTGTCTTTGCGGTTTCTTCATCTTTAAGGTTATCTCTTAATCTCTGTTCCTCTAGCTCTCTGCTCGTGTCTTCTTTTCTCAGTCCTTCAGGTCCTTCTGATTCATGATCTTCAGCTTTTCCCAAGACCTCCGTAATCATGCTCTTCTTGTTTTCTCCTTCTTGGTTGTTCATTTTCTCTTCCACCAATTCTTTGATGTTATCTCGCTGTTCATGTCTTTCCACAATTTCAGATGATTCTCGTTTTTCAATCCCCTTCGACTTTCTTGGGACATCTGCCTCTGCGATTTCTTTGACTTCCTTACCATCATCTTCATTTCCGCAATAGTTTTGTCCCAGGTTCTTCTTGTCTTGTTCCTCATAATTTTTCTTTTGTTCATGAGACTCTTGTTTTTCATTTTCTTGAGTCTTTCTTGAGCTATCGTCTCTACTCTTTGTCTCCTGATTCTTATTCTCTTTTGCTTTACCACTTGTGTCCTTTTCCACAAACGATTTCTTCTTGTCTTGTTCTCTGTGTCTCACCACTATCGCTAATTCTTCTTTTTTTTCTTCAAAGCCAACGCCCCTGATTTTTTTCTCTGCCCCTGCTCTGTTTTCTTCTTTATCATTTCTTGTTTCCTCTTTTGCAAGTGATCCGCTCATCTCTTCTGCTTCCCCATGTCTTTCTAGTTTATCTGACTTTCCTTCTTCATGTTCGTGAATCTTACTTGAGCTATCATATTCATCTTTTTTCTCAACAATCTTCTCCTCCCGTTCTCCTTTCATCTGATCACTTGTTTCTATTTCCACCAGTTCTTGACGATCTTCTTTTTTCTTTTGCCTTCTCAATCTTTCTGTCTCATTCTTTTTTGAGCTATCTTTTGACTCCACCTGCAGAATTATCTTCGCCTTCTGCTCTCCTTCTCTTTTATTATATTCTTCTTCTCTTTCCTCCTCAGCCACTGCTTCTTGTTCTGCATCTCTATCAGGCTGTTCTGATCCTTTTTCTTCAACAACTTCAGACTGGCTTGAATCTTCCATAGATTCTGTTTCGAGCACTGTCTTATATCCTCCCCCTTCATTCATTTCTTCTTCTCCGTGTTCCTGTGTTTTTTCTCCCACTGATTGATTTTCTTGGATCTCACTTAGTTTCCTGTGTTTCTCTAATCCATCTGTTTCTTGTGCTTTAATTTTCTCAACCCTTCTTGAGCTAACATCCTCAGCTACTCTCTTCTTCTCTTCACTTTCTCTATCTGCCACTCCCTTTTCCTCTTCTTTATGATATTTTGTTCCTTCGACAAACGGTTTTGGAATCTTGTCAAGCTCTGTATTTTCTAGAAGCTCATATGGTTCTTGTATCTCTTGGTCCTTAATTCTTCTGTCAACCTTATCTTGCATCTCCTCTTCTGCAGTTTTTTCGTTTCCTTCCTTCTCATTTTCATTTTTTGGAGCATTTTCTTTCTCTTCCACTGGTTTCCGGATCTCATTCAGTTCCTCATTCTCTTCCGATTCATCCAATTCCAGCACTTCAAGCTTTATTGATTTACCATCGTTGGCTTTTGTCTCCACATCTGCTTTTTCTTCATCTTCTCGCTTTTCCACCTCCTTCAGTTGTTGGTTTTTTTCTTGTTCCACTGGTCGTCTCTTTGATGATACATTTGATGAATCCTTTTCCAAAATCTCTTGACCTTTACTAAGGCTATCATCTTCAGTCACCAGCTTTACCTCATGATTACTCGATTCTTTCCTCTGTAGTTCTTCAATATTTTCTTCCGGTTCTTGATCTTTCTTTTCACTTGATTCTTGCACTTTAGTCTCTCGAATCTCTCTCACAATACCGTCATCCTTTTTTCTCTCAACAGTCTTCCCTTGTTTGACTTTTTCTCCATCGCCATCTTTGCATTTCTCTGTTTTTCCTTCAAGTTCTTGGACATGTGCTTCGAGCTCTTTTGTCTCTTTCTCGGCAACTCTTTCCTCATTCTCTTCTTTCGCTTCAGGATCACTTATTTTGGGGATATTGTTATGTTCCGTGTGTTCTTCTCTTTCTTGTTCTTCTATCGTTTGCAATTTTCTTAAACTATCTTTTTCATTGTTTTCCACTACAGCTGCAGCTTCCTCTGCCTTTTGATCCTCTGTTTTGTCTTCCAAAAAATCTTGCACTATGTCGAGTTTCTCGTGAATCTCCGATTCATGTGATTCTTGTTTTTCAGGTTCTTGATTCTCTGTCGTAGAGTCATCCACAAGAGCTTCTTCTTCTTTTTCGTGATCGCTTGCTCCCTCTCTTAGTACTTCTTCCAACTTGTCTAGTCTCATGCATCCCTCCTGTTTTTCAGATTCTGCTTCTTTAATCTTCCCTACCTTTTTGTTGATCTCATTCTCAACTTTTGTCTTAGTCTGTGCAACTTTCTCATATCTTTCTTCTTCATGTTCTCCTTTTCCTCCTGTGTGTTTATCTTTGGGATCAGTTGATTCTTCCTTAACTAAATCTTCGATCTCTTCACTCTCCTCTTGTCTCCAATCTTGATATGATTTTTGTTTTTGAAACTCATGAAACTTGCCCGAACTGTCACCTTCCATTTTTCCACCTGGCTCAGAAATGTTCTCAACTTTTGCTTCTCCTTTTTGATCATCTTTCAGCGGTTCATGAATCTTTCTTTGCTTACAATGTCTGTCAAGTTCACCTAAATCCTGTTTGCCAGCTTCTTGGCTTCTTAAGATATCATCCCCATCTCGTTTCTTGACTTTTTCTCTGTAATCACTTGTTTCCATTTCCACTAGTTCCTGTATCTTGTCTTCATCTCTTCTCTTGTAAAGTTTACTCGATTCTGGTTCCTTTCCATCTCGAACTTTTCCCAAGCTACCATCTTTCTTTTTTGTCCTTCTCTCCTCCTCCATTGCTCTAGTTTTGTCTTTTTTCTTTGTTTCTTGCATCTTAGATCTCTGTTTTTCAATCTCTTGACCCTTTTTTGAGCTATCTTCCTCACTTTTCAGTTCTGCCTTGGCAATAACCTTTTCTTTTTGTTCTTCTTCTTCTTTATGGTCATTATGGCCTTCTCCACCAGTGTGTTTATCTTTGGGACCAGTTGCTTCATCTTCAACAAAATATTTTCTCTTTTCTCGCGTCTCATGCGTCCAATCTTCAAATGATTTTCGTTCTTCAAACTCATGAAACTTGCATGAACTGTCATCTTCCATTTTTCTCCCTAGCTCGGCAATGTTCTCCACTTTTTCTTCTTCCACCAATTGAGGAATCTTTCTTTGCTCACTGTGTCTCTCAAACTCATCTAACTCTGATCTACCAACTCCCTGGCTTCTTAAGATATCATTCCCATCTTGTTTCTTGACCTTTTCTCTGTAATCACTTGTTTTCATTTCCACTAGTTCCTGGATCTTGTCTTCTTCTCGTCTCTTGTAAGGTTTACTCAACTCTGGATCTTCATCATCTCGAAATTTTCTCAAGCTAACATCTTTAGTCTTTGTCCTCCTCTCCACAATATCCTCCATAGCTCTAGATTTGTCATTTTCCACTGTTTCTTGAATCTAGTATTGTACAGTAGGTCTCTTAGATCCATCATATTCCTGGTTTTCAAACTCTTGAACATTTCTTGAGCTATCTTCCTCACTTTCCAGTTTTGCCATGATCTTTTCTTCTTGTTGTTCTTCTTTACGGTCATTATATCCCGCTTCCACCACTTCTTGAATTTTGTATTGTTTCTCATGGCTCTCTGGCTTGTGAGGTCGTTCTTCCCTAATCTCTTGAACATTTATGGAGCTGTCCTTCTCTGTTATTGTCATAGACTCTACAACTTTCTCTTTCTCTTGACCACTTGGTTCCTCTGGCCCAGTTATTTGGGTCTCATCGCGTTCCTTGTGTATATTCGGTTCATGCAACTCCTGTTCTTCACTACCGTGTACTTTACTTAAGCCACCACGTTCAGCTTCTATCTCCAATTCTGCTACCAGTTCTTTAATCTTGCTTACATGGTCCCTTTTTGGTTCATACAACTCTTGTTCTTTAATTTCTTGAACCTTTCTTACAACATCATCGGTTTTGGTCTCTGATTCTTCTTCTTTGCAATCCCTGGCTTTCTCTTCCACCTGTTTTTTAATATCTTGAACCTTTCTTGCAGCATCATTGGTTTTGGTCCCTGATTCTTTTTCTTTGAAATCCTTGATTTTCTCTTCCACCAGTTCTTGAGTCTTTTCTCCATCTTCAACATTGTCTTGCTCCAATTGGCTGTTCAGATTAACCAATTCTTGCTCTATCGTACCTGTTATTTTTTCCGGTCTATCAGCTTCTTCTTGTTCATTTTGATAAGCTGTTCTGTTTTCCTGGAGTTCTTGGATCGTGTCTCCTTTTCTAGATACATCTGAATCTTTTCTTTCAATCTCTTGAGCTTCTTTCGCGCTATCCCCGAATCTTTTGTCGGCCTCTGTTGATTTCTTCTCGTTATCCACATCTTCAACTTCTCCATGACCACTTTTTTCTCCTCCTATAAGTTTCTGGAATTGATTTCCACGTTTATCTTCATCATCTGAGTGTTGTTGGTCAATCTCTTGAATTTTTCTTGGCTTATCATTCTCAGATATTGTCTCCGCCACTGCCATGGTTCCTTTTCCGCCATCACTTACTTTTTTTTCCAGTACTAATTCTTCAATCCTGTCTTTTTCTTCTTGTCCCTTCATTGCATCTGAATCTCGTTGTTCAATATCTTGAACTTTTCTTGTCATATCATCATCACTAAAGTCTGTTTTCCTCTCTGCAGTTTCCTCTTCCTCCTCGGCTTTTCTTGAAAAATTCGTCCTCTCTTCAGCTAGTTCTTGGATCTTCTCTCGTTCCCTGAGTATTTTTGGTCTATATGACTCTTGCTCCTCTGTTTCAGTGTCTACAATTTCTTTCTCCTCACGTGTCTCTAACGTATCCACCTCTGGCTCTTCAATCTCTTGAACTGGATTCAGAATTTCATTCGCTATATTTGGCTCTCCCTCTGGAGTTTTCTCTTCCACCAATACTTTGATATTTTCTTGCTTGTTGTGTCTCTTTTGTCCCTGAAACTGTTGTTCTTCAGTCTCTTGTAGCTTTTTTATTAAGCTACTGTCTTCACTTTGTCTTCTCACCTTATCATTTTCCTCTGCTTCTTCTTTCTTCTCAACCAGTTCATGTATCTCATCTGTTCCTAATTTATCTTTTGTCTCAGTTTCTGCAATCTTTGGTGTGAGTCCTTCGCCCATTTCAGCAACAACCTCTTCTTTGGCATCTAAATCATCATCACCAAATTCTGTTTTCTTCTCTGCAATTTCTTCTCCCTCCTTGACTTTTCCATTTTTCAAAAAGTTCGTCTTCTCTTCAGCTAGTTCTGGGATCTTTTCTTGTTCCCCGAGCATTTTTGGGATATATGAATCTTGCTCCTTTGCTTCTGTTTCTGCAGTTTCTTTCTCCTCTTTCTCTTCATCATTTCTGTTGCTTTTCACCAATTCACGGGTCGTGCTTTCTTTATCGCATCTTGCTGCTTCCTCCAACTCTCGCTGTCTAATAATCTCTTGAACCTTTCTCGCACCAGCTTCATTAGTCTTTTTCCCCGTCTCCATTATTCGCGGATTCTTTGTTTCCTCTTGGAAATTTTTTGGGATCTCGTGTTTTCCCTCACATCTCTCCTGGACTGGTTTCGGAGTATCATTCCCTATATTGTTCTCTGCCTCTGGAGTTTGCTCTTCCACCAATTCATTCCTCTTTTCTTGTTTGTCACGTAGCTTTTGTCCTTGAAATTGTTCTTCTCCAATTTCTCGAGGCTTTATTAAGCTAATATCTTCACTTTGTGTTCCAGCCTTAGCCTTTTTCTCTTCCTCCTCTTTCTTCTTGATCAGTTCATGTATCTTGTCTACCTCATCTGCTTGTAGTTGATCAGATTCAAACTCCTCAGATTTTGTCTCAGTTTCTGCAATGTTTGGTGCGAATCCTTTGCCCTTTTCCGCATCAACCTCTTCTTTGGGATACCCATTTTTAAAATCCATGGTTACACTTTTCTTTTTTTCCTTTCCTTCATTACCTTTCTCCCCTAACAGATCTACCTCTGGTACTTCAGTCTCCTGAACTGGTTTCGGAATATCATTCCCTATATATGTCTCTGCCTCTGGAGTTTTATCTTGTTGCTTTTGTCCCTTTGAATGTTGTTCTTCAGTCTCTTGAAGCGCTTTTATAAGGTTTCTGTCTTCACTTTGTCTTCTCACCTTAGAATTTTCCTCTTCCTCTTCTTTCTTCTCAACCAGTTCGTCTGATTCTTGTTGATCAGATTCAAACTCCTCAGCTTTTGTCTCAGTTTCTGCAATGTCATCTCCTCCAACTACTTGTGTTCTCTCAATGTTTGGTGTGAATCCTTCTCCCAATTTCACATCAACATCTTCTTTGGCACCCTTATCTCTTATCTCCATCTTTACAATTTTTTTCTTCTCTTGACCACCTGTTTCCCCTTCCATCATTTCATGAATCTTGCTTTCTTCATTGTCTCTCTTTGGTTCGTCAATTCCTTGAACCTTGCTCAGGCCATCGTCATCGTCATCATCAGTCGTTTTCTTTTCCATTGCTCTACTCTTACTTGTTCTATCTATCTCATCAGGTTCTTGTTCTTCAAATGCTATAGATTCAATATCATCACTTTTAGTCTCTTCTTGTGAAAGTTGCTGCTCCACCACTTCTTGGTTGTTTTCTTCTTCTTCCTCATGTCTTGTCTGTTCATGAGAATCTCGTCCTTCAATCTCTGGAAGATTTATGAGTCTACTACTGTCCTCACTCTCTGCATCTGAATCAGCCTACTCTTGTTGACCAACTGTTTCTTCTTCTGCAAATTCCAAAATCTTGTCTTGTACATTAGTAGTCTCTTGAATCTTTTCTAAGTTATCATCATCAATTTGAGTTTCTTCTTCATGATCCAGACCTCCTCTGAAACCCTTTTCTTCACCTCCCAGAACCTGACTCTCTCTTTCTTGATCTTCCACAGTTCCTCCAAAATCTTCTTCTCTTTGCATCTCTGTTTCAAAATTCTCAGAGTGTTCATCAGATTTTTCCCTTTCTACATCCTCCTTTTCAACTTCTTCTCCATTCTGTATTTCCTCTCTATTCTCCTCAACTTCACTCACATCACCAAAGTCCACTCTTTCTTCTTCTTCCTCCTCCTGCTCCTCCTCTTCCTCAAGCTTAAATCCAGAAATTCCCTTTACTCTTTTCGGCATGGTGATCGTAAGAGTCGCATCATCATCGTCAAATCTCGCTTTGATCTTGTCTAAATCAACAATATCTGGAATCAGAAAAACTTTCCTGAATGCCCTTAATTCAACTTCTTTCTTCCATGCCATCCATCTAATCAAAACCATTTCTTCCACAGGTTTTCTTCCGCTTATAGTAATCCGATTCCCTTCTTTGTTTATCTCGATCTCAATACCTTCCTTTTTAAATCCTGCCCCAAATTAACTTTTACTAATCAGTTTTTTCTAACTCTTTACAACACTAAACCCTAGCTGTCCCAGATCATTGCATCGAAAATAAAAAGTCTTGAGCTCACACAAAAATTAAGAAACCAAAAAAGACGTAATTCAAGAAAACTGCATTAAACTTTGACCTTTGAGATGGATGATGATGATGAACCTTGAATCGGTTTCTCGAGAAAGCACCAGAGGACCAAATGGGTCTTTAGAGAAGCGAAAATCCACAGAGGACGATACATCTTCTCTCGTTCTCGTGATCTTTAATCCCAATTCGAGCTCCATTACTAACTCCTTTCCTGCGTTCTCTGAGGATTTTAATGGATTGTAGGGTTTTTTGGTTTGTCTGATGCTCCTATGTTCCACTAAAGAGTAAAGGGAAGGAGAAGGACTATATATTCGTTACTTCTTCTTTAGGACTTGAAAATAGTCAAACAGTCAACGCCTTTCCTCTTTTGTTGTCTTGAGAAACAAGTAACCGATTGCCTTTCCATTTTCTTTTCATACTGAACAAATGTGATGCAGATTATTGATCTTAATTGAAGTTTACATATTGTTTTTTTTTTTTGGTTCTTAAGCGTTACACCGAATAGGTGATTCCAGCCAGTATAAAACCTTTTTCAAATTCAATTTTTCTATTTGAGGACCAGTGAAACAACACAAAACTCACATTACATATTAATCCAGATTTTCTCCTATCCTAAAAACCTAAAGAGTAATCTAATTTTCTTCTGGACTGAATCAATTGAATAATGAATACAATAATTGACATAAGCAGAGTGGATCCTGCAACAAATGGAAAACAACACTTTTTTCTTTTCTTCTTTCTTGGTTTACTATCTTCTTCAATTTCTTCTCTTTCTTCTTCATGATCCCTTGTTTCTTCTTCCTCCACGTCCTCTTCTTCTTCTTCTTCTTCTTCTTCTTCTTCTTCTTCACTCTTTGGTTCTTCCGCTTCTTCTTCTTCTTCTTCCTCGGGTTTTGTCTCCTCTTTAATTTCTTCTTCCGGTTCTGTTTTTTCCTCTGTTTTCTCTTCTTCTGGCTCTATTTTTTCCTCTGTTTTCTCTTCTTCCTCCTCTTCCTCAATCTTCAAACCGGAAATCCCTTTAATTTTTTTCGGCATTTTTACCGTTAAAGTCCCGTCTTCTTCATTAAACGTCGCTTTGATCTTGCCAAGATTGACAATTTCCGGAATCCGAAACAATTTCTTGAATTCTTTAATCTCTGTTTCCTTTTTCCATTCCACCCACTTTATCAAAACCATCCCTTCTACCTGTTTTTTTCCGCATATCTTAATCCGATTACCTTCTTTGTTTATCTCAATATTGATATTATCCTTCTTAAATCCTGCATTCGGTTTTCAATCTCAATCTCTAAAAAAAATTACGCGTAAGAAAAATGGGGAAACTTTAGAGGAGAAAAATGTTTGTATAAACCTTTGAGATGAAGAATGAGGAAAAACACAGAATTGGTTTCTAGAGAAAGCGAGAGCTGACCAAAAGAATCTCTGGACACCCTGAAATCTGTAGAGGAAGAGGCATCATCTCTTGTTCGAGTGATCTTCAGACCCAATTCAAGCTCCATTTTTATTGTATTATTTGTGCTTCTTCTTCTTCTTATTCTTAAGCAGCATCTGTTTTTAGTTTTTATTAAAGTCTCTCTCTGATCCACTTTTTTTTTTCTTTCTCTTTTAAGTTAGGCAGTTACATAAGTTTCTTTGAAGAGCCCACACAAGAATATATTCGTTACTTCTTCTTCGTTACTTCTTCTTCAGGAAACTCAAAAATGGTGTCCTGAATTTATCTTTTATTACGGCTGCTTTCTAATTGTCCCAGTTGCGTTGGCGGGAAGTAACGGCTCTCTTGTACTAGTTTCTTTCTTCTCCTAATGCATCTCTCATTGCATTTACAAAGACTGTTTATTTGGGATAACAAAAAATCCGAAACATAGATCTATATCATCTACAGGCTTAGCATGACAAGAAAAAAAGTTTGCCCAAAAAAGAAGAAGATTTCTAACAAAGGGATCTTAGATGTTAAAATAAAAAACGATCTTGAAAATCATTGATTAGATCATAACAATATAAATAATATAATATATATTCTACCATGTAAAGATATGATACTATCAATTGGGTCGTATAATATTACTAATTTACTAAATACACAACACATAACAATTCATGTTCTTATCGATTGAATGGTGTGCCTCTATTTTTTCATATTTATTTTATATAGAACATAAAGAATTGGTGAAATTGAGATTTTTCATTGGTTAAAATCTATTTTTTATACACAATAACAATGGATAGACAAAAGTTTTAAAAAATGGCCAAACACTAAATTCATAGATTTCTTATTTGATGTATTGGATATGTTGGATAGAAAAATGGTATGATTTCAATCAAACGATTGGTGACATGTAAGGTCTAACGAAAGGCGTAGATTAAATTCTCAAAACATTCTTAGATAGGAATAGTGATCAAATTTCAATCTAACGATTGGTGACAGGTGAAATCTGATGAAATGAGTAAATTAAATTCTCAAGATTTTTATAGATAAGAACAGTGGGAAGATTTCAATCTAATGAATGACGTAGATTAAATTCTCAAAACTTTCTTAGATAGGAATAGTGGCAAGATTTTAATCTAACAGTTGGTGACAGGTGAAATCTGATGAATGGCATAGATTAAATTCTCAAGATTTTTTTAGATAAGAACAGTGACAAGATTTCAATCTACAGTTGGTGACAGCTGAAATCTATTGGCATAGATTAAATTCTCAAAACTTTCTTAGATAGGAATAGTGGCAAGATTTCAATCTAACGGTTGGTGACCGGTGAAATCTGATGAATGGCATAGATTAAACTCTCAAGATTTTTTTAGATAGGAACAGTGACAAGATTTCAATCTAACAGTTGGTGAGAGCTGAAATCTAAAGATTGGCGTAGATTAAATTCTCAAAACTTTCTTAGTTAGGAATAGTGGCAAAATTTCACTCTAACGGTTGGTGACAAGTGAAATCTGATGAATGGCATAGATTAAATTCTATGTATTTTTTTAGATAGGAACAGTGACAAGATTTCAATCTAACATTTGGTAACATCTGAAATCTAATGATTGGTGTATATTAAATTCTCAAAATTTTATAATCTTTTTAAATATTAACATACAAATTTATATCTATAAATATACACATATTTATCTTTTTAAATAAATCAAAAAGAAGAGAAAGCCCGAGGAAGAAAAGAAGAAGAAGCAGATGAACCAAAGAGGGAAGAAGAAGAAGAGGTCGTGGAGGAAGAAAAAATAAGGAATCATGAGGAAGAAAAAGAAGAAATCGAAGAAGATAGTAAACCAAGAAAGAAGAAAAGAAAAAGTGGTATTCTCCATTTGTTTCACTGCTTGCAATCAAGTATGTCCGCCGAAGAATCTCCAACCAAAACACCATGGTTTCTGGTAGGATTGTATTCAGGCACTATCGGACCAAAGTGGTCAAATGGTATGGTCACATATCTCTTGCCACAACAAGCATTAGCTTTGCCAGTTTTCTTGGCCCGCTCAGTCGTAAATGCTGTATCGGGACGGTTTTGGTTGCTTATGAAATGATGAACAAAAGCCAGTCACGGGATGTCATTTCATAAACAACCAAGACCGTCCCGATACATCATTTACGACTGAACAGGCCAAGAAAACTGGCAAGGTTAATGATTGTTGTGGCAAGAGATACGTGACCATAACATCTAACTACTTTGGTCCGATAGTGGCTAAATACGATCCTACCAAAAATCATGGTGTTTTGGTTGGAGATCATTGAACGGAGACACTTGATTGCAAGCACTACAACAAATGGAAAACTACATTTTTTTCTTCTTTCTTGGTTTACTATTTTGGCAAAAAAAAAGAAAAATTTCAAACAAAAGGATCTTAGATGTTAAAATAAAAAAACGATATTGAAAATCATTGATTAGATCATGCAGCTATTTAAAATTTATAACAACATAAGTAATAATATATATTCTACCATGTAAAGATATGATACTATCAATTAGGTTTTGTGATATTACTATATACACAAGACATAACAATTCATATTTTTGTTGATTGATTGATGTACCTCTATTTTTTTAATATAAAAGAGAAAGAATTTCGAATTGTGATTTTTTATTGGTTAAAATCTATTTCTTATACACTAGATAAGAGTTAAAAAAAATGGTCAAGCATCAGTTTCATAGATTTTTTTTATCTCATATGTTGGATTGGGAAATAGCAAGATTTAATAGAAAGATTTCAATCTAGTGGTTGGTGATGAGTGAGATTTAATGAATAACTTAGTTTAAATTATCAAAATTTTCTTATATGTTATGTTGGATAGGATAGTGGCAACATTTCAATCTAACGGTCGGTGACAAGTGAGATATAATAAATGACACAGATTAAATTCTCAAGATTTTCTTATTTTTTTAAATAGTAACATTTATATATATAAATATACGCATAGAGATGGCAAACAAATATCACCACTTTTTTTTCTTAGTTAATAGAATGAATTTTAATATTTCAGGTCCTTCTTCTTGTCATAATTCATCTTCTTCATCAGATTCATCTGAATTTGATGAATGGTTGATGAATGAAAATGAAGCAATGGACATAGAAGAACAAATTGCACTTAATTTATATGTCAACAACAATCGTCTTATTCACCAATTAATTCAGGAAAACAATCAGGTAAGTCATCGAAATTTTATTCCTCATCAGAAAAAAATGCGCATCGTAGTTTTGTTCTGTTACCTATGTTAGAGAAGAGTATGTGTTTTTGGAAGAACATTGCGATGCGTATTTGTGTTTATGTGGTGGGCCCATAAAAATGACACTCCAATTAAAAAAAAAAATACCGTGCACTCGAGCGCAGTGGATCATCACCTCTTTCTTGTACTTGTGTCATTTTCCTTCACAGTCTTTTGGTCAAACCCAAATCGAGTTTTCAAAAGGGTGCATCTTTGTTTTTCTGTTTCCTTTGGAGAAAATTTTGCGATCATCATCAATCTACACTGAATCAATGGCGGTGACTTCCCTCTCGTCGTCTACGATTCCGTCGCTAAATTCCAAAAAATCGTCTAGTGTTTCTGCTTTCGCTACGCGCTCCATCTCGTCCGTCCAAATTCAATTTCCAGTTCGTCGGGTTCGAACCGGAGATTTGAAGTTTTCCTCGGTTTCTTCAAGGACTCGAAATACTCCTCGCGCTGTAAATCGCCTTCTGTGCTTGAGCTTGTTTCCCATTGCATATATATAATTTAAAATCTAGGTTCTGTATCTATAGTTAAATTCTGTGCTTGAGCTGGTTTGCCAAATGTTGCTTGAAACTGTCCCTTGATAGCGAAGTACCATCTCTGGTGGGAAAGAAAAAAAAATCATTTTTTAGCTGATTCTATATGGGCTTAAAGCTACTACCTTTATCTACTTCTCGATTTAGCTTGAGCTCATTGACGAACCAGTGTCATTGTTACTTCACAGATTGAAGCGAAGAAGCAGACGTACGACTCGTTCGAGGATCTGCTTGTGAACTCTGATAAGCCAGTTCTGGTTGACTTCTATGCGACATGGTGAGTCTGTTATCTCTGTACAATTCCAAGTCTGTTTTGTTTGCATATTGAGCTTGAATCAGAATGTAATGTTCGTTTGACAGGTGTGGCCCCTGCCAGTTCATGGTTCCAATACTCAGTGAAGTTAGTGCAACCCTGAAAGACAAGATCCAGGTGGTGAAGATCGATACTGAGAAGTACCCGAGTATTGCCAATAAGTACAAGATTGAGGCACTTCCTACATTTATCCTATTCAACGACGGACAACCTTGTGATCGCTTTGTATGATTAGTTCCATGTCTTTTAATATCTTCGATTTCCTTTGGTTCTTAATCTCGCATTCTCACTCGCAATGTTTTCTTTCCTTTTGACTTCCAGGAGGGTGCTTTGACGGCCAAACAACTCATCCAACGAATTGAGGATTCTCTGGAAGTGAAGCCATAGTTATGGATCATAAACTCTTTTAATTATTGGTATGTTTTTCAAGTGTCCCTGATCTAATCAGGGATTAGTGTTAGCCACGTTTTTCAGTGATTGTTCATTCCTTAACAAGGAGAAAACAAGACAGACATGTTTCTGTCTTTTAGTAAGTATTTTTGGATTTGAGGAGAAAACGAAGATTATGTTCGTAAAATCGTAACGATCTTTTATTCTCAAGTAATAACAGAGGGGCTATTTCTCAGCATCCATCTCCAATTACATTAGATAACTCTTAGGAAAAGAAAACATATAGGCTCTGAACCATGCGATTCAAGGGTTAGAAGATCTAACAACCGTACTAGGCTTGAATTTCACGGACAGAGGCAGTGGTGAGGAGGCAAGAGCATGGTCATCACCATCGTTGTCAGAGTCATGGCCATCACAGTAACCTTGGAGCATGTCACCTTCTTGAGCAGTGAAAACAAGAACACCAATCATAGTAGGCCAACACTTGCGTCCAACGGTTTTTATAGCACTGCAACACCCAGGGCCAATGTAAGTCTCACCGTTGAGGAAGAACATGATGAGCTCTCCAGAACAGTGTTGGAGCTGCATCAGTGAGTCCCAGCAGTAACCTGTTTCTTCATCAAGCCTGAGCCGGTACGCAAGGCTTGAGGAAGGAGAAGATGCACCCACGGTTGGTTTCATGAGAGGCCGAGCTGTCACTGGGGAAGAAGCCACCATGAGCATGATCGTCACAGTGAAGGTAACCATGAAATTGGATTGGTTAGCCATTTCCCTGCAGATTGATAAGATCGAAATGAGAAAAGATTAAGGAGTGAAGAAGTCTGGTTGATTTGTTTGTGTTTGTGATGAGAAGGGAGTGTTACCCTTAGAGAATTTATATAGAGACACTTGGGCCTTGACTGTTACAAAGTTAATGGTAGAGTGAAGGGCTAAAGCAAATTATGAGGGAAACTCATTAGACACCTCTTTCTGAGATAATTAGTGCTTAGTGGCGTAGTGGGTATAATTATTGTAATTCAATCTGCGTTACTAATAGGACGAACATTTACTATCGTTTAACAAGCGAGAGCTTAATGTGTTCAGTATAGGGCCTAATGGGCCGGATTCAAGCTGGATGTTGTAGAAACACAATGGGAAAGTTTTACTACAGGATGATATATCAACACCATTACTCTGCACCTTAGCAGCTCATTTGATTTAAGCTCACCAGTTTTTCAACATCGTCAAAATCTTTGCATGTGTGTGCTTAACATGTATCTATTGGTAACTTTTGCAACATAAGAAATCAAAAGGGTCTTTTACTATTTGAAGACACCCGGGCAAAATACAAATTTAAAAGGTTGTTCAACATAGTAGTGCTAACGCAAGATGTAGTTATCAAAAACGCAAGATAGTTTTCCCAACTACATAATACAGCCAGAAACTAAATTATTAGCAAAGAAGGGAACTTTTAGACAATATCTAAACGTGCATGAGTTATGCAAATTTGTGTCTTCTAGTTCTTCCTCAAGTCTTGGAGCGGCTGTCTCTTTGATGTCCTTGGAGCTGTTACGTTAAGATTATCCACAATCTTTGAGTTTGGTGCATTCTCTTTCATGTCATGCCTTTTAGGCTTCACTTGTGTTCTGTAAATTAAGATTGGTTCTCTTCTTACTTGCTTTCTCAGATGACGTACCTGATTCACCAATGTTCAAATCCTCCTTCCTGTTTTCAGATGACTCATTCAAGGCTTCTTCAGGACTCGGAGTAGTTTCTCTCTTGATCATTTCCTCATCTGCTGCTACTTCAAAGAAAGGTGAATGGATTCTAGAGATTAGTCTCCGTTTAGCTAGTTAGCGTTACCTTTATTGAATCTAAGAGACACAAGATCTGTACGAAATCTAACCTTCTTCATTTCTGTTATTCTGAGCAGTAAATTCATCAGGAGACAGAGAGGTGTCTTTCTCTGTGAGAGTGGCTTGAGTAGAAGCACTAGTTAGTTAAGAGAATCCATATATAGTAAGTAACACCTGTAAATTGCTTAGATGCAGAAGAGAAACTTACCAAAGGCAGTAGCAATTGGATCAGTTGCTTCATCTTTGAGAAATTTGCGACCGCTTTTCTCACACGTCTTCTCAGAAACTGAAGAGTCCAAGTTCTTCGTTACTTCTGCTTCTGTGAGCTCGTCTGCTCCATTATTGCCTACAAATGATTGGAAAAAATTGAACTATCTTCCACGTATGTATGCCTCTAGGAACAAATTGTCTGATGTTGAAAAAATAAGAGTGTTATTGTTGTAATCACCTGTTATTGCCAATTCCTCTAGTGCGTCATTTATCTGGTTCTGAATGTCTGTGGAAGGCGCAGATTCTTCTGCGTTTCAGGGATCAAGAAAGAGATTAGAACCTTTAAGCTCAACTTATAGAATGACAAGCATAATAACTTGAATAACAAAAGGGAAACTTATGATTTCGCCTAGACTATTAACTCCATCAAAATCTTAAGAAAAGTTGCTCACCTGACACCATGGAACTGGTTCCAGCAACTTCAAGGTGGCTGGAAATTTCACCAGTTGCCTCGAAATCACCTTCAGCTGGTAAGGAAAGAACACAGGAGCTGAGAGGAGCATTTCTTTCTGCTTCCATGGTTGTCTTTGCCCCCTCAGTGTCAAAATCAAATAGATTTACTGAGTTAACATGTGGAGAAATCCCTCTGCTTTGCTTCGATTTCCCTTGTGTGGCATCTAGACCTACAACATTTGCATTTCTAAGTGTTTTGCTGAATCTAAAAAACACAAGATCTGTAAGAAATCTAACCTTCTTCGTTTATGTTATCCTGAACAGTGAATTCATCAGGAGTCAGAGAGATGGCTTTCTCTGTGAGAATGGATTGAGTAAAAGCAGTAATTAGTCAAGAGTATTCCAATATAGTAAGTAACACCTGGATATTGCTTAGATGTAGAAAAGAAATTTACCAAAGGGAGTAGCAATTGGACCGGTTGCTTCATCTTCGAGAGTTTTGCGACCACTTTTCCCACATGTGTTTCTAAAATCTTCTTCAGAATTATAACCTAACTGCTCATCCTCCGTTCCACCTACGACGCATGTCTTTCCAGAAACAGGTGAGCCACCTGAAGAGTCCAACATAAGATTTCCCTTGTAGTCTCTTTCAGTATTCTTTGTTACCTTTGCTTCTATGAGCTCGTCTGCTTCATTATTGTCTACAAATGATTGAGAAAAACTTTACTATCTCGCACTTATGTATGCCTCCGCGAACAAAGCGTCTGATGTTGAAAAATAAATGTTAATGTGCTAATCACCTGTTCTTGCCAATTCCTCCAATGCATCGTTTATCCGATTCTGAATGTTTGTGGAAGGGGCAGACTCTTCTGCATTTCAGAGATGAAGAAAGATATGACAATTTAAACTCAACTGATAGAATGACATAATCATAATAACTTTAGACAAAAGAACAACTTATGATTACGCCATATGATTTAGGCTATGTTAACTCTATGAAAATTTTAAGAAAAGTTGCTCACCAGACACCACGGAACAGGTTCCAGCAACTTCAAGGTGACTGGGAATTTCACCAATTGTCTCAGAATTACCGTCAGCTTGTAAGGCAAGAATACAAAAATTTATTTTTGCTTCCATGGTTGTCTCTGCTCCTTTATTGTCAAAAGCAAAAAGATTTGCTGAGTCGACATGTGGAGAATTCCCTCTGCTTTGGTTGTAGGTCTGTATGGTATCTAGACCTACAACATTCGCTGCCTGAGAAACTTTTGGTATAAACTCTGGACCTGCAATTTCTTCCCCGGCATTAAACTCATGGGTGTCAGAAAGTTTGGATGCCATACTACCACTTGAATCAGCAATGGTGTTCTCTCTGAAATCCAGAGCTGCAACGTGGCTTTCTCGAATCACACTGTCATCCTTCAAAATATCTTGGGGAGAAGAAGCACGATGGCTTTGATACTGGCTTGAGCCAGAATTACCATTACCAAGTCGGTCCTGTCCAGACTCTTCCAAAAGTAAACGACTCTCGAGCCTAGTGAAGAAGGCAGATTCGTCCTTGAACTCCACTTCTCGTCCTTGCTTTCCAGCAGTGGGTAGTTCAGAGTTTCCTAAAAGCTGATTTTTCTCTGGAGAAGTGAAAACAAAATACTCTTCGCATGTGGCTGATGTATTATCTTTCATCTTTCTTGTTCCGTGTAGTCCAGAGTCCTCAGACAATAAATGCCTCTCCAGGTTAGTGGAAATGTTAGATTCACTCAACAATTCCACATCCTTGTTCTCTCTGTATTTGTTTTCGGCTTCATCTGGTTCAAAGTCTCCAATAAGAGAGTGGCTCTCAGAAGCAGTGAGAACATCAGACATTTCATGAGACTTGGCAATTATATCGTCTCCTTTCATTCCTTCCTCTGTTTCAAGAAATAAATGTTTCTCGGCACAAGTGAAAATGTCACGGTCAACTTGCAATTCCACAGCCTTATTTTCTTCACTTTTTGCAGTTTCTACCAGTTCAGGCTCTTCCGGAAAGGGATATCTTTCTGGAATATTGGGAACAACAGACTCATCATGAAACTCTGCAGCCGCCTTTTCTGCGGTCTTTACTGCTTTCTTTTGTTCAAAGTCTCCATACAACAATTGTCTCTCCAGGCTTGTACAAGGACCTGACTTGTCAGCAATATTGATTCCTAGCCATCCTGCTTCGCCTAGTTCAGGGTCTGCTAAAGGTAGATCTTTGTGCATCCCAGTGGATAATCCAGCTTCCTCATAGAACTGCACAGACTTTTTTACGTCACCTTCTCTAGCTTCATCTTGTCCAGAATATCCAAAACCCTCATGTCTCTCCTCCAAACCAGTGAAAACAACAGGATTTTCATTGAACTCCGTAGCCTTGTTTCCTCCACTATTCTTTGCTCCATCTGATACAGAGTTTCCCAAGAGTGCATGTCTATCCGGGGTAGTGCACGTGCCAGATTCACAATGGAGCTCAACAGTCCTATTTTCTTCATTCCTTTCGATTTCATCTCCAAAGAATTCTTCCACACTGGATTGTTTTAGAGGAGTAGTGGCAATGTTAGAGTCGTCATGAAGCTCACCGACTATACTTTCTCCTTCATTTCTAGCTTCGTTCTGCCTGGAGGCTCCCAACATTGAGTATCTCTCGGTGGAACTGAGAATATCAGAATCATCAGGAAGGTTTGTGGCTGTATGTTCCTCTTCCTTTCCCACCTCATCTAGCCCTGAATCACCCAGAAATAAAACTTGTTCAGGAGTTGTGAAAACAACAGCATGAGACTCTACTGCTTCATCATTGTGATGGGTCACTGAATCAACTGCACGCCTCTTTCCGTTTTCGCTGAGTTGTTCCATCAACATTAAGTTTCTCTCTGGGGTAGTGAATACAGCTGGTTCGTCAAGGGTGCTACTAGCAGCTTTGTTAATTGGTATAGGCTGGGATAAAGCTTTCATTTCGTCTTCCTTGACACCCTCTGAAACGTTTTCTTCCATAGGAGAGAGAGAAGCAAAGTCAGTTGACAAGTATCCGCTTAGCTCCAACGCTTTTCGTTTACAACCTCTTTCACTAGAAATGGTTCGTTCAGACTTCTCCATGTCATCCTGGACCTCATCCAGCGTCTCCAGGTTTACACAATGATCAACACTGATACGACCACCCTTACAAATATCCGCTTGTTCTTCTGCACCGCCATTCTCAGTGTTGTATTCAGAGAAGTTTCCATGTAGATTTTCTGCTTGTATTTCCTTCTCAAAGGAACCTTTCTCGTCATCTTTGCTTGAGTGAATCTCGTTGCAACATTCAGCTGAATTTTCCAGGATTGCTGTGATTAAACGTCAGAAAGAAACATAGATTAGAGAGGAATAAGCATGAAAGTTAAAGAGAAATTCTAATCAAATGAATAACATATACCTTCTACTTTTGCTAATTTAGCAACAGAGCTAAGATCTTTAAGCTCAGATCTAGGAGTGCAAATAAGGGTTTCCTCTTTTTTGTTAGTATCTTCCTCGGTGGTAACTGTCGAAACAATCTCCTTCACAAGTATATGGCCAGTAGACACGCCGAGCTCAGCTTCAGAGTCAGGAGGCGGAGACATTTCCACAGATAGATAACCACCAGCGCTGCTGTTATCTGGGCATGTTTTCACTTTTGACGCTTCCTCTTTGTCCTTCTTAGTCACAGCTATGAGAACAGCGTCTTGCTCATGTTTCTCTTCACATTCTCCTTCCATAAGTTCAGAATTCAACTCTTGAACGTTTCTTACCGGTGAAATAACACTTGAAACTTTCGGTGTAGAATCAAAATCAATCTCAGCAATCATAAGAGGTTCTGTAGCTTTGGCTTCAGATGTCAAAGGTGAGTCCCCAGCCATTACTTGTTGCTTATTTTTTACGAATTCTTGACCCACTGTTTTCATTTTCTTGGAAGTGCATCTAGCTTCCACATTAGTGCCCCTCGCTTCTTCTGGCTCCAAAAACATTTCTGGTGTTAGATTTACACAGCCACCAACACTCATACAACCAACCTTACTAATCTCCATTTCTTCACTGTTATTCTGAGTGTTGCATTCAGAAAAGCTTTCATGTAAATTTGATGCTAGTGCATCCTTCTCTAAGTAACCCTTCTCGTTATCTTTGCTTGAGTGAATCTCTTTCCAACATTCAGCTGAGTTTTCCAGGAAAGCTGTGATCAAATTTCAGAAAGAAACGCGGATTAGAAAATAATAAGTTAGCCATAAAAGTGAAAGAATAATTTAGATCCAATGAATAAAAAGTATATACCTTTTACTTTTGCCAGCTTAGCTACGGAGCTATGTTCCTTAAGCTCAGATCTAGGAGTGCAAATAAGGGTTTCGTCCTTGGTTTTGGTATTTTCCTCAACCATTACAGTTGAAGCAATATCCTTAACATGGATATTTCCTGTAGGCACGACTAGCTCAGCTTCAGGGTTGTTTACTGCTAGTTGCATTGAAGCAGGTGACAAGCGCTCGATAAGAAGTACAGAGCGTGATGATTCGTTCTCTTTGACTTCCTTAGTCGCAGCCATCAAAACTGCGTCTCGCTCAAATTTCTCTTCACGTTCTCCTTCCATAACTTCAGAATTCAACTCTTGAGTGTTTGATCTTTGAGAAATATCAACTGATTTTTCCAGAGTATAATCCAAAACATTCTCAGTAATCATAACAGAATCTGCAGCTTTGGTCTCGGAGGAAGAAGGTGAGTCCTCAATCATTCCTTGTGGCTTATCCTTAACGCATTCGTGATTCACTGTCTTTGACTTCTTGGAAGACCGACTAGCTTCCACATTAGTGCGCTTCGAACGTCTTAGAGGCTTTATGTTCTCATGATCATTCCCAGAAGTTCTCTTTGGTTGTTTACCACCCTTTTGCGCTTGGCCATCTGCTAGGAGTTCACTGACACTCTTTTCAAGTTGCCTAGACTGTTTTGGAGCCTTTTCTACTTGTAGATCATTACATTTCACGGTCTTCACATTTCCATCCACCAAGGGCCACTTATCCATCGGCACATTAACTTTGTTCCAAAGTCGTTTCGAATGCCGTGTGACCATTACAGCTTTCGAAACATCCTGAGCTTTCATCCCACGGTGTTTTCCAGTTTTCTGAGCCTCGCAGTCTATCAAAGGCTCCTTTGTTCTGTTTTTGACAAGCTCAGCTTCCGTAGATCCTTTTGAACGCTTAGTCTTTCTTTCTTCTTTAGTTTCCTTGGCAGCAACAGCTTCAACCCCGACTGACTTTCTCTGATCCTGAGTATTGGTCTGCAGGTCGAAGTCATTCACAAATCGCCTTGATCGCCTAGGAACATTTTCAACTTTAGAATCATCATCATGCAGACGTTTTCCTGTTTCCGGAACCTCAAAATCCACAGAGACCTCCGTCAAATTACTCTTCACAAGCTCATCTTCTTTAGCGTCGGTGTCTGCAAGTCGTTTCGGCTGCTTAGCAGGCAATAAAGTTCCTGCCTTCGATGTCCCACCTTGTACGCATGATTGCGCGATTTTAGCTGCCAGCCGCGTGGACCGTCTCCCAACATTTTCATACTGAGACAATCCTTTGAAGGTATCTTTATCTTCAATCTGTTCCAGATCAATCAACTCCGTTACTTTACAGTCTTCTTGTGTACTGCCTCTAGAGCCAATTCGCTTCGACCGCCTTGGAACCATCCGCACTTCCGCAATATCCGGCGAACCACATGCTTTTTCAGCCTCAACAATCACGCTTCCTGAGTTCGAATCATTTCCGTTGGATCCAGCTACTGTTATCCCCTTAGCCGCACTTCGCTTTGACCGCCTTAGCGTGATTCCGCCTTGTTGAAGATTTTGAGCAGTACTCCGTTGGCTACGCGTTCTAACGTTCTTCCGTTGAACTTTCTTAGCGGACCTAGTAAATTCAAAGACCTGATTCTCACTCTCGGGACTGAATGTTACTTTCTTCACTTTTCTGTCAACACCTTGATTCTCCTTACCATCAGCCTCTACGAAATCCTCAGGCGAAATTTCCGTTTCCGTTTCAATTTCTTCAGTTTCCATCTACGTTAAACACACACAAAAATTAACCGACTATATGATGTTCGATCCTAATATAAATTTTCGCAAGAGCTTATCATGTACAAAAACAAAATAACAATGTCTTTCGCTTCTACATTCCAAATTTGAGAATCAAACCAGAAGAAAAAAAACTGTACGGAAATTGGAAAATTAAGAACATCACAAATCACCTCGAAAAGAGAAGCGAGTCTACTAGCCATCTCAGTATTCTTCAGATTCGCAGGGATCCCATGCTTTTTGCATAGAGTTTGTAGATCCTTCCTCTTCATTCCATGAAAATCCATCTCCAAACAGAACAATTTGAAATTCTACTTTCACCATAAATTACTAAAACCACGAAGTGAAAGAAATACAGAATCGATCGAAGAGTTCAGAGATTAAATAGAAAATTGGGAGGCAAAATTAAGACGAGAATGAGAAGCGTCTTTTTTTTTGGGGTCAAATGAATGATAAATGTTTTGGGGGATAAATGATTGTTTTTAAAATTTGAATTTGGTAAACCCCGCTCTCGTTAAACCCGAATAATACGGAACGGGTGCGCACGTGGGATGTACTCGCTTTTTTAGCCGTCCGATGCAAAGATGGAGAGCGCGTGTATATGTGACGTTAAAGGATCTACAGATCTAGGTGGTTAACGTAAAAGGCTCGCGGAAGCGTATAGAAGAAGATGAACTACCACAATTCTAGGGCCAATTTTGGGCCGCTAAAAGGCCCATTTTAGTATTTTTCAAATTTGAAAATCGAACTTCTAGGAGAGGAAGAGGGTATCATACGCGGGAACTGAACAAATGATCTAAGCCGTCGATTTCTTATCTTTAACAAGAACACTGACAAAACTGAGACCTTTCGAAAAACCCAAACTGGAATTGGGTGTTTTCTTGGATCATCAAACAATGATACGGTTATCACCCGGATTTGCAATTAATCCCCGTTTTCAATTTAATCCATTGGTCAATTCCCAGAAAGCGACTTCTCTCTTCGCCCAAATCGGACCACGGCGGAGGAATTTCTCCAGAATCGGATCGGAGAGCGGCGACGGCGTGGCTTTCGATGCAGTGGCTTATGAGTCTGAACGGCTGAGCCTCGACGCGGCTGCGATGGAGGATATGGCGGAGACGGCGAGGAAGGAACTTGAATCGGATCCTGATAGCGACCCGAAAGCTTGGAAATGGGTAATCAGAAAGAGGATGTGGGATCTGATGGAAGCTCGGAACTACTCCATGAACCCTAGACCCGTTCATCATCGAATCCCAAATTTCGTCGGCGCGTCGGCTGCAGCCGGGAAAGTGCGCGAATTTAACCCCTTTTTCACTTTCTGGGTTTTATGTGGCGGATGTTAAAAATTCCCAAATTTTGAGGTCTTCGTGCAGTTGGCTGAGCTTGACGCCTTTCGTATGGCTGAGGTCGTGAAGGTTAACCCTGATTCGCCACAAAAGCAAATCAGGTTTCTTACACTTTCTGGTTAGTCTATATGTCTGATCAATTCTTAAAAATTTGGAGTTTTGACCTCATGTTTCAATCATGTATTATCTTAGGCGTATTCTTATACTTCATAGCGTTCCATTGTCACCGTTTCATGAAAAGTTTATTCCCTCTGTTGATTTCAGAACTATAGTTTTTAAGCTGAATCGGACTTTATACATTGGTTGAGCAATTCTTCAGAATTTGGAGTCTTGAGCTCATGTTCAATCATGTGTTATCTTAGGAATATTCTCATACTTCAAAGTGTTGCAATGTAAGAGCTATAGGCTTAAGTTGAATCAGATTTTCGACATTGTGTTGTGTAAATTTGTAGGTGAAAAGAAGCTGTTGACGCCTCAGCCTAGGCTAAGAACAGGGTTCTTCTCTGTGCTAGAATCCGATTTGTTGAAACCCGAAAGGATCATGGAAGCTTGCACCTCTGTGGGAGTAGCCAAGTATGGAAGAGCGATTGGTCTCGATGAGAAAATCAAAGTGGATCTCATTGTCATTGGCTCTGTTGCGGTTAACCCACAAACGGGTGCTCGATTAGGGAAGGGAGAGGTAATCGTTACAACTGGATTTCTATTAAAGGAAAAGAAAAATTCAACTGAACCAAGCATATGATATTTGTTCAGGGTTTTGCGGAACTTGAATATGGAATGTTGCGTTACATGGGAGCCATCGATGATTCCACACCCGTTGTTACAACCGGTATATATTATGATTTAGACTCTTGTATATTTTGCATTTTTTGTTCTTCATGATTCATGAAGATTCTTTTACTCTTTTTTTACAGTACATGACTGTCAGCTTGTGGACGATATACCCCTCGAGAAACTGGCGATTCACGACGTTCCTGTGGATATCATATGCACTCCTACACGAGTCATTTTCACAAATACACCAATTCCGAAACCACAAGGTCTTCTTTGATTTTCTTGTTATTCAAGATTTTGTGGAAAATGTCGCTATATTATTATCTTATTATTCTGCCTGATCGTTTTGTTTTTTGTTTTTGCAGGAATCTATTGGGACAAACTGTCACCGGAGAAGCTACAACAGATTCGAGTACTGAGAGAGCTAAAGAAGCGGTTGGAAAAGAAGATTGGCCGTAAACTTCCGACCGGACCATCTGAGAAATTACCTCCCACTGCTGACCGCAAGCGCCGTTAACTAACGAACGACTTCTAGTTTTGGCTTTCGTTCGACTAAACCGTCTGGTTTTAACTTGGTTGTTTTCGGTTACCGTTTTATACGAGAAAACAAAAACATGTGTATTTTGCATGGATTTGAGTAGTGAACAATAATGTTGTGGCTCATAAATTGGTCTATTATTTAATAAGATTTAACTTTCACGAACTCTTATTGGAAATCATTATATATTCACATCAGTAATTATCTTGAATTATAACTGTCAGAGAAGAAGAAAACAATTTTGATTACCTAAATCCATCACAGTATTACGAGTTTACCAGATTTAGCCTTTTAATTTGAAAAACCATATCCCACCAGCCACCAAGCCTAAAACCACTGCAGCGGTGATGCTTATCCCTAACGCCACCTCAATACTCATATTCCCTTTCTCTCGCCAACAATCTTTTCTGGTGTTATTATTTTTCAAAGGTTGGATGTACCATTACCTTATAAGAAGTGATATTTTATAATGAAATAAATCTTTAAATGTGTTCTATTCTAATTAATATTAATCAGATTATGGCATACCAAAATGATATTTTATAATGAAATAAATCCTTAAAATGTGTTCTATTATAATTATTATTTAATCAGATTATGACATGTGTTTCATACACTAGGTTACGTATGTTTAAGTAGATGTAATGTTAAACAGATTGTGACATTTGTCAAATAATAATATATACAAAATAGCTATAAGAAATTATAAACTAATTTGTACACGTATCTAAGAGAACTTACAAAAACATAAAAACGAATATATATGAATCCAATTTAAGTTAAAAACAATTTTGAAAAAAAAATCATGTATTTATAAGTGAAAAGATATGTGAGTGGTTTTTTTTTTTAATTATGTTAGCTTTTCGAGATTTTTACTTATAACTTAGAAAAAGTTATACTTTTAAATATCACAATTTTTTTATCATTTTTCTAGGTAAATCTAATATAGTTATTTTTCCAATTTTGATTAAGAAATATAATTAAATTTGAATGAATTTTGCTAACCTGTTTTCTTAACGTAATAACACCCTTTTTACTAAATGTAACTTTTACGCCGTGTAAATAAATAATTTAACATCGTCTATTATTTTTTTCTTGCTCATCGTTGCATTCTCTTTCAAACTCTTATGTAAACTTTTTAGTTTTCCTCTTCAGATCAATGTCCAATGGAGAGGAAGCTATGCCACCGATATGATTGGTGAAGATAATCATCAAAAAAGTCAGAAATCGATTTCTCAGAGATAAAAAATACGAGGAAAATCTCATGGGTTTGGCACAATAATTTGATTATTAGATTATATTTATTTTTCTAAACTCAAAATAATAAATCATTTGATGTAAAAAAATTAATGGAATATAATTTAACATTTATGCAAAACAAAATTGTCCAATAGTGTGCTTTTCAAACCAATATGTTTTCCTCTGGTTTCGTTTCTGGTGGCAAGTTTCTCCCTTTTCTAAGTTTTGTATCGATCTTATAAAATTATAGAGATTGATAAACTTAATTATCTCCGTTTTTCGTGCGTTATATTACTATTAGGCACGATTTAAACCAAAGAATATGTATGAGATTGTTGGTCTCTCTTTTGTAAGAACTAACGGCTTCCAAGTTCCATTATGTATGTAGCAACAACAATCATACCAAAAAAAAATTGTGTAACCATATATTTATACTCTTTTTATTAATTATTTATATGTAAGAACTTTTACTGGAATCGTACATTTTAATCAGTAATTCTCTTGAAATATAATTATTAGAGAAGAAAATAAGTTTGATTACCTTAATCCATTACAATATTACGAGTTCACAAGATTTAGTTTTTTGACGCCTAACCCTAAAGCCATCCCAAAATCCATATTAACTTTCTCTCGCCAATAATTTGTTTTGTGTGTGTTTTGTGTTATTTTCAAAAGGTTGAATGTACCATTACATTATAAAAAGTAGTATTTTATAATAAAATAAATCTTGTGTTCAATTCTATTTTAATCAATGTTAATCAGATAATGACATGTGTTTAATACATATAACTTTAAGATATAGTGCTATATGTTTATATGTTAATTAGGTCATAACATATGTTTAACTGTTTAAGTAAGAGTTCAAATAAATAAAAAAGCATATGTTTAAGTAGATATACAATTACATAGATTGTGACATTTGTCAAAGAATAAAATAGACAAAAATAACTATAAGAAATTTTAAGCTAATTTATAAACGTATCTAAGAGAAATTACAAAAACATAAAAATGAATATATCTGAATCCAATTTAGGTTATAAAATAATATTTAAAAACAGAAAATTATTTATTTATAAGTGAAAAGAATTGCGAGTTTTTAAAAACAATTATGTTAGCTTTTGAAGATTTTATTTATATTTTAGAAAAAGTTATACAGTATTTCAACAAATATTTCAAATTTTATCACTTTTCTAGGTGAAGTTAATATAGTTTTGTTCAATTTTGATTAAGAAACGAAAATTAAGTAATGTAACCTAGAAAAAATGATTAAACAAATAATTAAGAATTGCGAGTCTTTTCTTAACATCCCTCCTTCCGCCGTGAAAAAAGAAAAAAAGAGATCGAACGCCGTGTAAAAAAACAACTTTAACGCCGTCTATTGTTCTTCTTTACTCGTCGCCGGGCTTTTCCTCTCAAACTCTCAGGTAAGCTTCTTCAGTTTTACTCTTCAGGCCATATCCAATATGCTTTTCAAATCAATACGTTTCCTGTGGTTTCGTTTCTAGTCGCAAGTTTATCCCTTTTCCAAGGTTTGGATTGATCTTAAATCCCAGAGATTGATAAACCTTATTGTCTCCGTTTTTCGTAGAAACTTGCCCTATATTAGGCGGGATTCGAATCATAATTGGTCGGTGTGCAGTGGCGCAGTTTGCGCAGGCCCTGAGTCTGATTGCGGGAAAAATTGGGAGAATCGCTTCAATCTGAAAAGAAATGCAATTTTCCTGTGATCCTGTAAGTGATAATTTGTGTGATTTCGATTTGGTTTGTAGCTTAATACGTATTTGTGAATGTCGCTGATGAAAACATATGCTTTTGTTTTAAGGATCAAGAGGGAGATGAGCTGCCACAATATGAACACATCTATCAAAATGACTTCTCATATCGAAAGTAAGAGCCTTTTCTTTGGTGTTTCTCTGATGCACTGTCCTCTCAAATCAATCTTCCCATTGTTTTCTAACTACACATTTTCACTGCCTCTAGGCACAAGAAACAGAAGGAAGAGGATATTTCTATCTGCGAATGCAAGTTTGATTTTGGAGACCCTGACAGTGCGTGTGGTGAGAGATGCCTGAATGTGATAACAAACACGGAATGTACACCTGGATACTGCCCTTGTGGTGTCTATTGCAAGAACCAGGTATACGTTGGGTTCAAATGTTTGTATTTACGTTTGCTTCTAAGATCTTTGTGATTCTAGCTGCGACCAACAAAATCCAGAAGATTTATCTTAAAGCTTGGTGATGGTGATCGTATTTCCCATTAATCCCCCTTTTAAAGTAGCATGAGCTTAACATGGAGCTTATTCAGATAAATGTATGCTACTTGATAGTTTTCCATGCTTTGCCTGTTACAGAAATTCCAAAAATGTGAATACGCCAAAACGAAGTTGATTAAGTCTGAAGGTCGTGGATGGGGACTAGTGGCTCTTGAAGACATAAAGGTGAGGACTCAGGCTTATCTATTGTTGTCTTATCACTTCTGAAGTGAATATTCAATCAGGTTTGAACAAGCTACTGGTTGTATTTGATGTTACGATTCAGGCAGGACAGTTCATAATTGAGTACTGTGGAGAAGTAATATCATGGAAAGAAGCAAAGCGCAGGGCTCAAACCTATGAAACTCATGGTGAGTAGAAACTTTTACAGAGACGGTGAGAATTGATAGTGTTGTGGAGCTCTAGGTCATGTATGGCTTGTGTGTTACATGGGGCAGGTGTCAAGGATGCATACATAATATCTCTCAATGCGTCTGAGGCTATCGATGCCACGAAGAAGGGAAGCCTTGCTAGGTTTATAAATCATTCATGGTAAAACAAACAACGGCCCTTAGATGCTTCAAAGAAACCCATAGCTAGAAAACTGTCCTTACTGTTTCCTTGCTCCATTACCCTGCAGTAGACCAAATTGTGAGACGAGGAAGTGGAATGTGCTGGGAGAAGTTAGGGTTGGAATCTTTGCAAAAGACGGCATCTCTCCCCGGACCGAATTGGCTTACGACTATAATTTTGAGTGGTACGGAGGTGCCAAAGTCCGTTGTCTCTGTGGTGCAGTCTCTTGTTCTGGGTTTCTTGGAGCCAAGTCTCGTGGCTTTCAGGCAAGTCCTTACGTTATCATTTCTAATAGTATTATTTGTCAAATGGTCTACGCCTATCCTTATGCCTTTCTACCATTTCAGGAGGATACATATGTATGGGAGGATGGAGATGATCGGTATTCAGTTGATAAAATTCCAGTCTATGATTCTGCAGAAGACGAGCTTACATCGGAGCCCTCTAAGAATGCCGAGTCCAACACAAATGAAGAGAAAGATATCTCAACGGAGACCCATTTGGAGTCTACTTCTCTGGTTGTTCAGCAATCGGACTCAACTCCTATGGAGGAAGATGTTGTCACGGAAACTGTTAAAACCGAAGCAGATGTAGATATGAAACTGCTGTCAGAAGATTCTCAACAAGATTTATCGCAGAAGACCGCGATTATACCACGCGTTCGCGGTAACAGTGACAAGATTAAACCCGGGTCTCTTCCGAAGAAAAGAGGCAGGCCGCTTTCAAGCGGAAAGACTAAGAATGTCGTTCAGAAGCACGTTGACATAGCGAATGTGGTTCAGCTACTAGCAAGCAAAGAAGCTCAAGATGAAATTCTCAAATACGAGGTAGAAAGAGTTTTTTTTTTCCTGCTCACAATTGTTGAGAAATGGGTTATAATTTGTTGTGGACAGAAGAGTCAAACAACCGTAGAGCTTACTGTTTTTGCTCTAAGATTTGTCCAGCTTCAGTTTAAAATTTCCTCTCAAGTATTTGATGTGTTTGCTGCAGGAGGTGAAGAAGGAAGCAGCGGTAGGGCTCTCGTCCTTGTACGATGAGATAAGGCCAGCGATTGAAGAGTATGAGAGAGATAGCCAAGACAGTGTAGCAACAAGTGTGGCGGAGAAGTGGATACAAGCAAGCTGTTGTAAACTCAAGGCAGAGTTTGATCTTTACTCTTGTGTAATAAAGAACATCGCTTGCACTCCGATCAAACCACAGGACACACAGAGCAAAGCTGTGGAAGCAGGAAATGATGACCAGATTAAGCCCTCGGAAAGCTAAATTAATGACAAAGGGTCAAATGTTGCTGTTGTGTGAGAATAAGTTTGAAACCGCTAATTGGCTCGGAAGGTTATGGCTCTGATTGGTAACATGTATTTTTAAAGTTGAGTTACAGTTGAGGTTGTAATTCGATGTAACTTGCAGTAAAATTATGTGGTATAAACTAGTCCTGGGCATTCGGGTCCTCGGGTCGGATCGGGTCGGGTAGTTCGGGTAGTTCGGGTAGGAGAGGTTAGGACCCGTTTTGGACCCGGCCTAAAATCGGGTCGGTTCGGTTCGGGTTTTGCTCGGGTCGGTTCGGGTCCGGGTCGGATCCAATATTTAAAAAAAAATTAGATAAATAAAAAAAATTATATTTCAACAATAAAATTTTAATTTTACTGTTTTTTTTTTTTTACAAATCTCTTATAAATTAAGATTGTTTATTTGGAATTATATTTTTTTATGAAATTTTCACTACAGATTTTTTACATTACTATTCTTTGTAATTTTGGTTACAATATATAAAAACACATATTTTTTAGATTTTTCATAGGGCATTATTAGTTTTGTTTTAATAAAATTAGTTTTTTTTTTCATACCAAAACATAAATTAGTTTTTTTTCATACCAAAAAAATAAATTAGTTTTTTTTTTAAAATTTTATGGTTTGATTCGGGTTGTTCGGTTACCCGATCGGTTCTCGGGTTTTACCCGAACCGAACCGAGAACCGAAGCACATTTGTCCAAGAACCATTCGGTTTTTTCCCTAGAACCGAAACCGAACCGAACCGGATTTTTCGGGTCGGTTCGGTTCGGGTCCGTCGGGTCCGGGTTATATGCCCAGGACTAGTATAAACAGTAGAATTATGTGGTAAGTCTGCTGTATAAATTTGAGTTAACATTTTGTCAAAATAGATGATTGGTAGCTTTTCTGATGTATAAGTTGCAGTATATATTATTTAAAATAAAAATAATAATAATTTTAATAATAAAAATATATTACGTGAGTAGAATGAAAAAATAAAAAATAGACTTTAAACTGCATTATTATTTATCACAAATTTTAATAATAAAATAGATTAAATTTTTTAATATTAACTTAAATATATTAAAATAAGAAAAAAAATTTGATAGTAGTAATTAAAACAGACTTTAATTTTTAAAGGTATGTGTTATCAATGATTAACTAAAAACATCTATATATAAAAATAAACTAAAAATCATAGACCAAATAAAAATTTATTCAAAGTTTTTTAAAATTTTTTTGACTAAAAACAAAACAAAAATGTTGAGTTTTCAAGTAAATTAAGTAAATTTTAGTTGACCAAGTAATTTTATTAAAAAAATAAAAAAACATAATTATTTAAAATAATTTGACAAAAAAAATTAGAAAAAAAAACAAACGTAGCAATTAAATAGTGATAACTCAACTTTCAAATTATCACTTTTAATAGAGTATTAATTTGATATAATACTTCAAAGAAATATATAATTATTTAAAATATAATTAACAAAAAAACATTTTTTGAAAAAAAAATGTAACTCAAACTCTAAATCATCACAATTTCCATGATTTAAGAATTTGATTTGAGTTAGCAATTTAACAAAGAGATAACTCAAAATTGTAAATCAACCATAACTCATCATAACTCAAACTAAAAATCAAAAAATGTAATTTAACACTTGATTGATAACATTTTTGATTTATGATCTTAAGTCAAATTAAATCAATGGTAACTCATGTTAACAATCAAAGCCTATGATTCCCCCTTGTATTCTAAACTTTTCTCCAGATTTGCAACATAGTTTCGCGGTAAATTCATTGAATTTCCAAACATATTGTTAGAGTGACTTATATATATATATCATCGATCCCCTTTTTTGGTCGACATCGACTCTTCAAAAAAAAAGAAAAAAAAAAAAGATTCATTGTGTATTATTGTACGAATACATCCAATCAAAGGATGACGAAAAACCGCGTGGAGAAAATATAAATGTTCTTTTTTTGCCGATTCAAATAGAAACGTTGCACCTTCAAGAAAAAGTAAAAGACTTTCTTCTTTGACCCGACCAGCGAAAGCGAATAAAATAAGGAAAGTAAAACTGAAAAATTAGAAAGAGCAAAACCTCGGGTTGATTCTGAAGTCCATCGCCGGCGCGTGGAGTGTTCTCGTCGGATTAGTCAAAGTGAAGAAGAGGAGTTGGTTTCTGGTGTTCTTCTGTCTAAGTTTGCTGTTTCCATCTCCGGCGATCTGAGTTAGTGAGATTCGGTGTAGAGTTTTTGATTTTGTGATCAGTGGATTAGATGGTGAAGGAAACGGAGTACTACGATGTGCTCGGCGTTACCCCAACTGCTACGGAGGCTGAGATCAAGAAAGCTTACTACATCAAGGTTAAATTTCTCTCTCTCTTCTTGTGTTTTTATTTTGATTTCAGGGTTTTGATTTTGTTTATCATAAATTGGGGAAGAGACCTTTTGGTCTGTTACTTGAATTTTGAGGGAGTGACGATTCGAGTACTCACGAGTTGAGATTATAGATTTGTAATCTAATCTGCGCAATTCCAGTTTGAAATTTGATGTGAACAAAGTGTAGTGATTGTTGTTGGCTCGTTTGTTTATTGCACACAGGCACGCCAAGTTCATCCTGATAAAAACCCGAATGATCCTCAAGCGGCACATAATTTCCAGGCAAGTTCAGATTTCCAAAGTTTGAAAGAGAAAGTGCTCTAATCGGATTCTGGAAAACTTGATAAGCTTGTGTATTGTAACTGTGCGATCGTCTTGTATTGGATGTTTTGGGTTAGTTTTACAAAGAGTAGATTCTTATTCAGGTGTTGGGAGAGGCCTATCAAGTGCTAAGTGATTCAGCACAACGCCAAGCTTATGATGCATGTGGGAAGTCAGGGATCTCAACGTTAGTCTCTCTTTTTCCTTGTGGAATCTAGTGACATGGAATGGATTCCTCGGTTGTGTTGGGTCCTTTTCGTCGGTGCTTACTTGTTTCTGTTGATCCTTTCAGTGATGCAATCATCGATCCTGCTGCAATATTTGCAATGCTTTTTGGTAGCGAGCTTTTCGAAGGATACATAGGACAGCTTGCTATGGCATCAATGGCTTCACTTGATATCTTCAGTGAAGGGGATCAGTTTGATACCAAAAAGATACAAGAAAAAATGAGGGTGAGTTTTTGATTTATTAATGTCCCCAGCTCAAGCCAAGTCTTCATTGTCTTCCCTTGTGCGAAATTTTGCTAAGATTGTGGATTGTGTTTGGCTTCAGACTGTCCAGAAAGAACGAGAAGACAAGCTTGCTCAGATTCTCAAAGACCGCCTTAACGAATATGTGGTAAACAAAGACGAATTTATTAGTAACGCTGAAGCTGAAATGGTAAGGCTCTCAAATGCAGGTAATATATTCCGTTGACTATTCCCTGTTTCTTAGTTATGCATTATCTTTCAATCAGTAGCATCTCTGTGCTAAAATGAGTCCCACCTCCTTCTATTTGGATCTTCTTCAGCGTACGGTGTGGATATGTTGAATACAATTGGGTATATATATGTAAGACAAGCAGCAAAAGAGCTTGGGAAGAAAGCAATTTATCTCGGAGTACCATTCGTTGCTGAATGGTTTAGGAACAAAGGTCACTTCATTAAATCCCAACTAACTGCTGCAACAGGTTAGTGGCTTAGGAACAAAGGTCATTTCATCGAATTCGTGTTTATGCTGGAATTTTGCGGTTTGCAAAAGGAGAAACTCAATGAAGAAAGTTCTTGTTTAATTTCTAGAATCTGGTCTTCTCTCCGAGTAAGCAAGACATGTGATTTTGTTCTCTTTTCATGGCCGTTTCCTAGGCGCATTCGCTTTGTTCCAGTTGCAGGAAGAAATGAAAAGGCAGCTAAGTGCTGAAGGAAATTATACCGAGGAGGAACTTGAGGAATACCTACAGTCCCATAAAAGAGTGATGATTGATTCTCTGTGGAAGCTTAATGTTGCTGATATCGAAGCCACTCTTTCCCGTGTTTGTCAGCTGGTTGTCTAGCTTAACCAATCCTCATGTTCACTCTATCTGGCATCTTGGTTCAATTTCTTTGGTTTGTAAACCTATTTATGATTCTTGTTGTCTAGGTTCTTCAAGATCCCGAAGCCAAAAGAGAGGAGCTTCGTGCAAGAGCAAGAGGATTAAAAACGCTGGGGAGGATCTTCCAGGTAATATCTGGTTTCATTCCTTTCTTACGGTCTGGCTCGTATGTAGCTCAAATGTGATTTGTAAATTAAGAAGAAAAGAATGATTTATAGGATTAAAACTTTTGGCTCATACAGAAAGCCAAAACAGCTAGTGAGAGTGATCCTATAGCAAGAACTGAACCTCAAAAATTAAACGAAAATGAAAGGGACTACGATGATGATGCCTCTACATCCCCAAAATCCAGTGAAGCGTCTCACTCTACCTCTGTTTCTCAGGTAAACCTTTTCCTTATCTTTGACAGTAGAACAAACTCTTCTCGAATACGTTTTGTAAACGGTTTTCTTCGTTGAGCAACTACTGTAGGAGCCAAAAAGCCCCTACGTGGAAGAACCGAAACTCGGAGATCAGCAATTTAACTTTTACTTCCCAAGACCCGCACCACCACCTGGCGCAGAGAAACACACTTCGACTGGCTATGATTGACTCAGGTCAGAATCGGAGGTTTCTCTTAGTATATATACTCGCAGTCTTATTAGTATATTGATATTACAGTTGTGTGCAGTTATGTAAAATTATTCTTTTTTCTTTGGTTTTGAAGGATTTGATGTGAATTTGGTTTTGTTAGAAGAAAATGATTATGTTGAAAGCACATGAAAAAAGCACTTTTGTGATAATAATTTGTTTTACTTGCGACAATATCCGTTGAAATTACTGTGAAGGCATAACAATGAGTTTAAAGCAGAAAGGACCCAAATTGCGACAATGACCATGGAAATGCCAGAAAACTTATTACATCAAAAGGGCGACACATAACATTTTCAATAGCAATATTAAGCTGTTGATTCGAGAAAAGGGTAATCCGTGTAACCCACGACAGGGTCAGAAGTGTAGAACGTTGGCCTATCGTATTTATTCAGCGGCGCATCCACTTGAAACCTCTTGGGCAGATCCGGGTTCGCCAGAAACCACCGACCATAAGCCACGAGATCGGTCCGTCCCTTTGCCACGGCATCATTCCCGTCTTCCCTGGTGAAACCTCCGGCGGAGATGAAAGTCCCCTGAAAGGCTTTCCTCATCGGCATTAGCGTGTGAGGACACTCTGATATCTCTCCCAGCGTTTTCATCCTGGCTTCAATCACATGGCAGTAGAGGATTCCGTGTTTGTTCAGAGATTCCGCCATGTGGACCGCTAACGCTTGTGGGTTAGTGTCTCTGGATTCCATGTAGTCTGCGAACGGAGAGAGCCTGATTCCGACACGATCTGCCCCGATCTCGTTGGCCACCGCTTCGACTATTTCTAGAGGGAATTTGCAACGGTTTTGCAACGATCCACCGTACTCGTCTGTTCTATCGTTCACCGTGTCCTTCATGAACTGGTCGATCAGATAGCCGTTAGCGCCATGAATCTCGACTCCATCAAAGCCTGCAAGGAAACAAAACATATAAGAATCTTGAAATAGCTAGCTTCTTCCTCAGTTCCAACGCTTCCGGGATTTGCTTACCAGCTTCCATAGCGTTTCTTGCTGCAAGCCTGAAGTCGTTGACAATGCTGGGGATTTCTTCGGTGCGTAGCCGTCTTGGAGGGGTGAAGAGGGCTTCGTCGATGCCGTTAGCCCGGATTTGAGGCGCCAATGGCTTGTCTGTGCAAGAGATGGGAGCCTGCCCATTTGGCTGAAAACCTGAGAAACACACACAATAATTCACTAAGATTGTTGGAAGGATTTCACGAGCACTAAAGATGTGACAAATTTTGAATTGGCGAACCTCGATTAGAGACGCGGCCAACATGCCAGATTTGACAGAAGAAGATGCCGCCTTTGGCATGAACAGCATCCACGATTGGCTTCCATGCCTCCACGTGCTCTTTAGTCCATATCCCAGGAGTATCTTGATAACTTGAAGAGCAAATCACGCCGATGCGGGGGTTTTAGTTTCATAGTCTCAGATCAAAAACCCACAAAGTAAAAGCCAAAATGAGCAGAGTGGTTAGTTGTTATACCCTTGAGCTGTATCTGAAACCCCGGTGGCTTCAGTGATGAGAAAACCTCCTGGACTCGTTCTCTGAGAGTAATATAAGACAGCGTGAGGCTGAGGAACGTTTCCGTATGATCTCTGCCTCGTCAATGGTGCCAGAACAACCCTGAATCACATAAACCAAATATGAGATCAAACCTCTTCTATTCTAGAATATTTCTTTTTGTGGTTTTTTTATCACCGGAAAGGCGAGGGAGAAAAGATGAAGACAGACGGCTAGGATTTACTATTTGGGAGAAGATGGGGAACCTTTACTTCTTGGGAAGTTTACTTTTTTGAGCAAGAATTATATTCTAGAGTTTATTCATCTGGGAGTTTCGACAAAGACCGAAAAAGGAAGGATAGATTATATAGATACCTGTGGGAAAGATTGAATCTCCCCATCTTGTAGGGCGTGAGGAGAGGGATACTCTGTTTCGTGACCGCGTTTGCCATTTCCGTGATTTCGGACGGTGGAGTAAAAACTGGATTTTGTCTTTCTTTCTCTCAAAAGCACTTTCAAGTCTCAGTGAAATGTGGAAGTAGATAGATATATATACAGACACACATTGAACTGTGTATGAGAGAATTAGGAAAGCAAGTTCTTCTTTCGTGTGCACATTGATTGAACAGTGTATGAGAATTAGGAAAGCAACTTCTTCTTTCGTCTCATGGACGTGGACGTCATTGAGGACGCATTCCATGGACCCACCCCACCCACTTGCATCCTTGATGACGTATTCATTGACGACATTAGAGAGTAACCCACTTCGAATGAATCTAACCCCACTTCGGATTCGTCTACTTTGGATCCTTTTCAATAGCAACTTCAGTAACAATGGCTCTCTCACTCTGCACGCTAAGAAATTAAATCACCAGTGGAAATGTGACTCCATTTGAATAAACAGTGTCAAAGATTATATTTTTACAAACAAAAAAAAAAAAAATAAGTATCATTGTGTTCCATACTTTGCTCCAGGCATTCAAAAGACTTGATTTCCCGACGTTCGGACGCCCAACAATAGCTATCTGTAAAGATAATTGAGAAATGAGATACCATACACTTAAAAAAACAGAAGCTTCAAGCATGAACAAGACGAAACATATCTCAGCATGTCTCAACAAGAAGAAAAAAAAGCTTCAAGCATGAACAAGAAGAAACATATCTCAGCATGTCTCAACAAGAAGAAAAAAAGCTTCAAGCATGTGCAAGAAGAAACATATGTATCCTTAGAAACTTACTTGCAACCCGCTTCGAAGAAGCTTGTCATAGTTTGCTGTATCTAAAGCACTCTCTACGTCTCGAGACATGCTGTTTATTTTGCTTGTAACCAAGTCTATATCCAATGGTGGCATCTCGTCCTCGAAATCTCAACGAGCTTCGATTTCAGTGAGGAGCTCAATGCATTGCGCTCTCAGTGATTTGACCAATGATGAAAACCCTCCCTAAAGAAAAAGACTTTCAATTGATTACACAATGATTATTGCAAAGCCCCCATTAAGATATTTATCACAAGGAGTTCCAAAAATGTATGCCTGAATCCCTTCCAAAGCAGCATCTGCAGCAGCAGAAGACTTGGCCGAGATAAGTTTCTCAACGTTTTCAGCTTGCGTTAGGTCTAAACGCCCATTTAGATAGGCACGAAGTGTAAACTCTCCTGAGAATCACCGACGAAGTCACAAGTCAATCAAAGAACCAAATAACCAAGCAAATCTGTAATATCCGAGGATGGACACAGAGGCTAAGGATGGGACTTGAGTATCTGACCTGGTTCTGCTAATCTTGCTCACGCGTCCTCAAAACTCGCCGGAGACAAACTTCGCTCCCGTGACACTGGAGCTCAAATACATCTTCCCTTGTGTATGACCGAGGAGCCAACATGGGCAAAGCTAGTACCTAATAAGCAGTCACATTTCAGTGATCAAACACCCAAATTCTATAATCCACCTATCTAACCTTACCAAACAGAAGAAATGTCACATAAATTCTGAATCTTTCGAAGAAATCAAAAAAGAGAAGTGTGAATTAGCTTCAATGGAATCGAAATTTGAGAACTTGGTTCAAATTATACCTCGTCAACAACACTGCCTTTTGAATCAACGACGACTCCGTATTCCACGAAATGACTAGTGGGCCGCCAGGAATCCAAATCCGAATCCGAAGAACAATCGCTCGCCTTCTTCCTCCTTTTCTTAGCCGAACGAAAGACTCGTCGTGCAACTTCCACAGCCTTAGGTCCCGACAACCGCACGATTCCCACCGCGCCAGGTGGCCCACCGATCGGCGTCACGATTGCTACAATCGTGCTCGAGCTCTGAAACCCATCGACGTTATCGAATGCGTCATCTGCCTTCCCCCAGAAGACCCACCACACGCTCATCGCCCTTAAAAGCGAGAGCATTGTCATCTGATGACGCGGCGCGAGGTTTAAGAAGAGGGGTTTTAGGAGAGGTGGAGTATAGGAGAACGAAGAGATTCTTTGAGACGGGCCTCGAGATTCTTCCGCCTCGGGTTAAGATCGGAGTGGCTTGTCGGAGAAGATGAACACCGACGGAGCGGAAGGAGAGGCGAAGCTTCATTGACGGCGGGAAGACGCACCGAACCTAAACGCTTACGGATAACGCCGGTGGCGGCAACGGATACAAGAGAATCCAAAACTCAGCGTTTTAATTCTTTTCGTGGATTCACATAGTTTGGGCTTTAATCCAATAAAGCCCAATAGTTTAAATAAAAAAGAGTTGTAAGAAAGCACCGTTTTGTTTGTGCATGGCACTTAATAGAATCTCTCTACAGTCTACACTATTTAATTACTTCAATGAATCTGGCTTTGTTTCTATTTCAGCTTCATATCTTGATCGAAGACGATAGATAATGACATGCTAATGATATGGATATGATAGAATTCTTTCCAAGTTTTTTTGGGAAAATACCTCGGAGCTAGATTATAATTTAAAAACTACACCATCTGTAACTTTTTTAAAAAAAAAAAATTTAGCTAAATATAAAATAACTAGATTAATCTGTTAATTAAAACAATATTCTATAAAAATATAGTTCTTTTTGGAAGATCGGAAAAAAAAAAAAAGATAACCCATCGTTTTCCACTCTCATTTCATTTAATTTGAGAATAGACATTTTTCTATCTCTATAGGGAGTTTGTTTTTCACAAAATCAAGGTATAGCCATTAACCATTGCATCATATGTCTTATTGGTGTCCTCTAAATCTAAGTAGATTTTGCAAAAAAAATCTCCAGTTATAGAAACTAAGAGAGATAACTAGCAACTAGAATGACTGAGAGATCTTCAATGCGAGTCTTTAAGAGAGTCTTTCACAATAATAAAAAAAAAATAAGAGATAAAATATAGAGAATTTCTCATTTGAGATATCTTTAGATACTTTTGAGAGACTCATAATACATTTGTCATCTTCTCATCAGTTTAGATATTTTGTAATTTAAAATTAAATCATATATTTATATTATCTAAAAATATTCTTATAATACTGTTGAGAGATTCTTGATGAGAAACTTAACATTGGAGATGCTCTGACGCTCTTCTTCTTCGGCTTATAACTTAGGAACATCTCCAACGATTACTTAAATCAAAATATTGATAAACAGTAATTCATTCAATATTAATATTTATAAAAAAAAATTGTTTAAATAAAAAAAAACTGAATTGAAATACATAAAATTAACAGGTTTCATTGATAATTGATCGGACCTAATAAAAATTAAATCAAATAAGATTATCTCAGCTAATTTGAATGTATGAAATTATTTTGTTTGTAATACTACAAAAAAAAAAATTAACATTAATTTTTATTTTTGTGAATGATACGTGAAATGCCTTGGTAAAAAGCAATTACAGCCATCTTTTTTGTTGAATGAAAATTATTGAGGTGGCGATTATTATTTTTTTGGTAAGTGGTAACCATTTGATTTATATACATTTATTGTGGGATGTCTTTTGCATACCCAATACATGTCAGCATTTTTGTTCCTTTCTTCAACTGATTTTTGTCCAATATATTTACTTGATTCTACTTAATTCTAAGGATCAAACTATTATCTGGGCTGGACATTTCTATCTTCAATATTTTTCTAACGTGTTATCTTAAAACAGCATTTTTTCCCAAATTGAGTAATTGTAAAACTCGATTTTTGTCACTCTGATTCATATATAACAGAAATCAAATTCATATATAACAGAAATCATTTTCTTAAAACTATTTGTAGCACTCAAGTAGCAAGAGAGAGATAAGAGTTTTAGTAGCAAGAGAGAGAAAGAGAGATAAGGAGAGATCACATAGGGATCAGCAGTTAACACTGCGTTTTAAACCGCCAAAGGCCGCCGATGGTAGAGTATGGATGTTTTTTGCTTCACTCGTGGCCTTGTTGTTTGCTTCACTCGGGGCCTTCTTCTTGAGAAGCAAAGCATCTCTTATGATTTTGAGATACCTGCTAATCCTTGACAAGGTTGACAACTGGACCCCGAAAACGTTCCTTCCCAACAGCCTCAAAGGCTTCCTTGTATAATCTCTTGGCTTGAGAAAGCTATTCAAGGGTTTGAACAAAAATACGGTATTTGGTCTTCTTCCACCTCGGATCCATTTTTCTGGAAAAAAAAACCGAAAATAAATAACAGAGTAAAAGAAATGATGAAAACTAGTCCAATCTGACTCAAGACCTAAAACCCTATAAACCTTAGAAATAGAAGCCAAAGGAAGAAATCCTAAAACCCCCTATAACCCCTATAAATCCTAAAATCCCTATAAATCGTAAAACCCCTATAAATCTTATAACCCCTAAAACCCCTATAAATCCTATAACCTCTATAAATCATATATAAATCCTATAACCCTATAACTCCTATAAATTATATAACCCATATAAATCTTAAAACCCATATCAATCCTAAAACCCCTATAAATCCTAAAACACCTATAACCTCTAGAGATCATAAACCCCTATAAATCCTAAAACCCCTATATAACCCCTATAAACCCTATAACCTCTAGAAATCATATAGCCCCTATAAACCCCTATAACCTCTATAAAATCCCTAAAACCCCTATAACCTCTAGAAATCATAAACCCCCATAAATCCTAAAAACCCCTGTAACCCCTATAAATCCTAAATCCGAAATATGTTTTTCAAACCCCTATAACTCCATCTTTGTCATAATAATAAATGTCGTAAAACATAAACATCAAAGCCCTTTTGTACTATTGCACATGTGTGCCATTCTGTAAAATTATGCTTTTATTCTTTGGTTTTGGGGAATTTGATGAGAATTTGGGCTTTGTTAGAAATGAAAATGATTATTGATATTGAAAGCCACATGAAAAAAGCTCTTTTGTGAGAATGTGTTAATGTTGGAGATCATGTGTTCTCATTACTATTTGTGTTGAGACACAGGCTAAGATTTGCAGGCTTTGTCCACTTCAAGATGAATGCATTAGCTGTCTTTTAAATCTGCTTATTTGAAAATTGTAGAGACCCATCATTTTTTAAAAAACTATCTACTAAACACATACAAAACTGGAACAAGAGACAAAAACTCAATAATTTTTAGTTTCGAAATCTTTGGCTTTGAGTGTGAGCCTGACTGTGACGGTGCGACTGTGACTAGTGGTGGAAATTATTAAATGTGGAAACTACTCCCTTAATTTTCTTTGTTGTAGACTTGTAGTAATCAGATAATTTTTTAAATATCGTCTTCACTTAGACCTGTAAATCATGAGGCTGATGTGTAATAAATTAATAATAGCCGTTGATGACTTATCTTTTTAATAAATCTCCCAAAAAAGGGTTTGAATGAATCAAATGTTATTAGTTGCACATCTCGATATTTTTCAATTAAATTAAATATTGTTTGAAATAAGTAATAGTCTTCTTACTCCGGTTTAACCACCGTTAAACGTCTGCTTTTATCAGTTCCGTGTGGCGTAATTTAAGTACTAATCGGAAGTTTTTTTTATTTTATTTTTTACATTAAAAGCATGACGTTACCAGTGGTTGGAAAATACAAAATTATCCCTATATAGAACTCAATTTGAAATAACAACTCGTGGACTAAAAAAAGAAAGAACAAGGTCAAATATGGTAAGCGACACACGTCAAATGAATAAATACAATTAAAATGACTCTTTAACATAATAAATATTTTTCGAAATCTCAGAGAGAGAGCCCGAAAATTAAAGAAATTACAATCCAACGTGAAAGGAACAGGCATCAATGGTGGAGGCTTGCTTGTGATAGCCAGCGACGACGAGTGTAGCTGTGTACAATAAGTAGGAAACTTCGAGAGAGAGAGAGAGAGAGAGAGAGACGTGTTTGTGTATTTGTGTGTTTGCGCTTTTTGGCTTTCTTCGCCGCTTCCACGAAGAAGCCGAACGGCGTGAATCGACTTCTTCCAGATCTCATTTTCCTTTTTCTTCCTCCGTGTTTGATTCTCCAATCCGCAGGCGAATCGAGATTCAGATCTCGTCTTCGCTTGCACGAGGTTTTAGCCAATCGAGATCTGATAGTGTCGGTGCTCGATTCCGCAATTCGAACGACTCAATTGTGTTCAGGTTGAATCCAATTTAGTCGGAAATGGAGAAACCGGAGAGCGAGAAGAAACAGTCGCCTGTCTCTGACGTCGGCGCATGGGCTATGAACGTCGTCAGCTCCGTCGGAATCATCATGGCTAACAAACAGCTCATGTCTTCCTCTGGTTTCGGTTTTAGCTTCGGTACGTCTCCCTCATCTTATCTCCCAATTAACTTCTATGGATCTCTTACTGCCGAAAAGCTTCATGAACCTGAGACGATTATTTGTTTTGTATTCAACAGCGACAACTCTCACGGGATTCCACTTCGCACTCACTGCGCTTGTTGGTATGGTGTCAAACGCTACGGGACTATCGGCATCAAAGCATATTCCTCTCTGGGAGCTTCTCTGGTTCTCAATTGTCGCTAACGTCTCCATCGCCGCCATGAACTTCAGCCTTATGCTCAACTCTGTTGGCTTCTATCAGGTTTACTTACTCCCCTTGATTTTTCTTGGATCTTTGCCTTTGATCTGTATTCGATTAAAGATCCTTGTCTTGATTCCCCCGTCATTTGATTTTCCACCACCTTAGATTTCGAAACTGAGCATGATTCCTGTGGTATGCGTGTTGGAATGGATTCTACATAGCAAGCATTACTGTAAAGAAGTGAAGGCGTCTGTTATGGTTGTGGTTGTTGGTGTTGGGATTTGTACAGTGACTGATGTCAAGGTTAATGCCAAAGGTTTCATTTGTGCATGCACTGCCGTCTTCTCCACATCTCTGCAGCAGATTGTAAGTTTTAACGCCATCTCCTTGTTTATGTTAGATCTGACTTTTCTTCTCCTGCTTTCGTCCATCTTGTTTTCTCTGGAGGCAACCTTTTGCCCCTTTGATCTCGGTTTTTGTCTAGTCTATATGTTAGCCCTCTCAGTATATAGCAGATAGATTCTCCCTGCATAGATCTGAAATCGAAAGCTATGTTTGTTATCGTTCATGCATCTGGGAGACACAATTCTGTTCTTCTTGCTGGAGAATCCTGAAAAGGGCGTTTTTTCTCCGGCAAGTTTTTAGATACTTACTGTGTGTCATGTCATGTGTTTCTCTGATTAATTTTCCTTTTGTTGATGTTACAGTCGATAGGCTCTCTGCAGAAGAAATACTCGGTGGGATCTTTTGAATTGCTGAGCAAAACAGCCCCAATCCAAGCACTTTCACTCCTCATCTTTGGCCCCTTTGTTGACTATTTCTTGAGTGGCAGATTCATTACTACTTACAAGATGACTTACGGCGCCATCGTAAGTAACTCTCAACTTCTCTAAGATTCAGATGACTCAACCTAATAATACAATGTCCTTACTCTTATCTCTCTCAATTTGCAGTTCTGCATTCTCCTCTCCTGCGCATTGGCCGTTTTCTGTAACATAAGCCAATACCTCTGCATAGGAAGATTCTCAGCAACGTCATTCCAAGTTCTAGGCCACATGAAAACAGTCTGCGTCCTTACATTAGGATGGCTTTTCTTTGATTCCGAGATGACATTCAAGAACATTGCCGGGATGGTCTTAGCTATTGTCGGAATGGTGATCTACAGTTGGGCGGTTGATCTAGAGAAACAGAGAAACGCAAAGTCAACGCCTCACGGGAAAAACAGTATGACCGAAGATGAGATTAAGCTACTCAAGGAAGGTATAGAGCATATGGATTTGAAAGACGTCGAGCTCGCTGAGACTAAAGTATAGACTGTGTCCTTTACCAAATTTGAAATTACACGTCCAAAACTGATTTTTAAGACTTCAAAAAAAAAAGTAGAAAGAAATTTCTCTCATCACGTAAACGCTTCTTTCCTTCGTGTGCCATATGGCCCATATCTACTTGTCTTGTTTTCTAAAAGTTTTAGAGCATTTTGGGCCTATGGAAAGCTTATAAATCCTTCTCTGCTTAAGAACAAGGCCCATCTTGAATGGCGAACGTCGCATCGCATATATAGTAGTAGTAAGACAGAAATGTCAACTGAACCATGTGATTTTAATCATTTTATATAAATGATAGTATATCAAAACAGATCTTTTGTGTTATATATGATTTAATCGCATCAAAATTCTAACAAGGACCAGTTCCAAGTGTTTCATTTTCGTAGGAACGAGCGTAACTCAGGACATGTGATATGTGTTTAAGAATACAAGAAAGTACATGTGATGTGGTTTAAAGCTATGTAAGTAATGATTAAAACAAAAGGTAGGTTATTCATTGGAGCAGTAAATAATTCTTGTTAATAGTTTGATGGACAGTTTTAGAAAGAGAGAGCATGTACTGGATTGTAGTAAAAAAAACAAAAAAACAGAGAAATTTTTACTGGGGTTTTTAGAAGAGGAAAAGGAGGAGAGAATGAGAGAATGAAAGGTCCCACTAATATGAATACAGACCCCAAAAAAAATCCAAATCCTACAACTAGGTACCATACTATTACTAGGCCCTCTTTTTCCTCTGCTTTAATGTCTTTATTGGAACCCTCAAAACCTAAAGACAATTCATAAAGATCAAAACAAAAATTTTGGGAAAAGAATCACCTTTTTTATTTAACCCCCCTTCAATTGCCGAAATATGATCAATAATAATGCTATAGGAGTTGCAAAAGAACAATATAAAAACAAATATTTGAAGTAGAACAACAGAGTTCTTTTAAACAAAGAATCACCTTTGTTTGTTGCCAACTAATCTTTGCTTATTTGTATATTTTTGATATAAACCCAAAATTTCTTATGTTTTTTTTTTTTGTTTGGCCAAAATCTTTCCAAATCAAAGCTTTGTTTTCAACTCTCAAAAGGCAAGATAATCACAACAATCTTGTTGTCATGATAAGTATTGCATTTATTAACTTCAATAGTCGCTTGACTTAGCAGTTACACTGATTTTGGACGTGTTTTTAGACCAAACCAAAAAGAAAATGAAAATTTGACTTTTACATGTTCCCTAACCCTTGTTAGTAAACGTCATTCACGTGCTCAAGGAATCAACTTTTTAAGCGTTTAGATGTCTAATTAATCCATATAATAACCGACTTAAGTACATTGATAAACCTTAAAATTCCCTCTCTTTTTTTTCCAAAAACGAGTAACGAATTAAATTTCGAGAACTCATAAACTAATTTTTGCTATTTTCTTCAAAGCCTTAAAAACACAGGCGAGAGAGTGTGTGAACCGAAGAGATTTTAACATTTAACATAGATTTTTCCTTTTTTCTCTTTTCCCTTTTCTCTTTTCTTCTTTTTCTTTTGTTTTCTTGAGCTTTTTTGTGTGTTTGTGTGTGTTTTATGTTTTGTTTTATCTCTCTCTTTCTCTCTGGTCAGTCACATTCTGATTAAAAATAGAAATGCTTTTCCATCGTAAGGATCATCTTTTCATGCCGATTGCATCAGTGCAGATTTCCATTTTTACTCTTCCCTTCTAAAATTTCCTCTCTTTTCTTTTTTATCTTCTCCTCTTTCATTTTCTTTTCTTCTTAATCTCTCCCACTCCAGTGTCAAAATTATCAGCTTTGTCTTTCCCAAATCTTTTTCTTTTTCCATTTTCTCTGGGTAGTTCTGGATCGTATCAGTAAGCTGGAAGAAATTGTGAGAAAAAAATGGAGAAACCCAAATGATTACGTCTTTGACCTGAAACCTTACTCAGAATAACGCAGCGATTTCTGACGAACAGGCACCTAATGGGCTCAGAGCAGCACAGATTTCCTCAGCAGGAACAGGTTTCTCATCTTTTATTTTTTTTTACTTTTTTTCTCTATTTCGTTTGAACTCGAGTTCGTGGGGTTTTAAAAGCTTTTTGTCTCAGATTTTGATGATTTTTGTTTGGTGAAGTTCGTGTTTTCTTGCTTCTTAGATCTGACTATTTAACTCTGTTCACACTAATCTAGTTTTTAACTTTTTCTTTTCACTTGATGGAGCAATGTTCGTTAGGGTTTATGTTGAGTTTCCCCTTTGATCATTCTGCTGTTGTAAAGCCCAGCTTTAGGCTAAAGCGTTACTGGAATCATTTCTGCAGTAAGTGATGATAATTGAGAATTGAAAAAGCTGACATTTTCCCATTCAATTAGAAGAAAAAAAAATCCAAGCTTTCTAGGGTTTGTGATCTTAGATTCGATGCGTGTAAGCTTATAAGATTACCATATTTTTTTTCCCTGGGAGAACATACTTTAGATCCATTAGCATTTCATTGTTCTGTAGAAACAGTTGATTCACTATCACAAACCTTCTTGCTTTCCAGATCTCGTTTACATGTTTCAGCTCCATTTGTTTTGTTCCTTAAGCGCGCATTGACCTTATAGCTTACACTGAAGTGTGTGTGTGTGTGTGTGTGTCCTTTTGCAGAGGAAAAGGTGGGGAGGCTGTTTAGGAGTGTTCTCTTGCTTCAAGTCACAGAAAGGCGGGAAACGAATCGTGCCCGCATCTCGGATTCCCGAAGGCGGCAATGCCTCAGCCGCACAAACTAATGGAGCTCATCAAGCTGGTGTCTTAACTAACCAAGCTGCAGGAGGAATTAATCTCTCTCTTTTGGCTCCACCATCCTCTCCTGCTTCCTTCACCAACTCCGCTCTTCCTTCAACGGCTCAGTCACCAAACTGCTACTTATCGCTGGCTGCAAACTCACCGGGAGGCCCTTCATCGAGTATGTATGCCACTGGGCCATACGCTCACGAAACCCAGTTGGTCTCGCCGCCTGTTTTCTCTACATTCACCACCGAGCCATCGACTGCTCCTTTCACTCCTCCTCCAGAGCTTGCACATCTCACTACTCCTTCTTCACCCGATGTGCCTTATGCTCGTTTCTTGACTTCCTCCATGGATCTCAAGAACTCTGGTAAAGGCCATTACAATGTTCCTAATGATCTCCAGTCTACGTATTCTCTTTATCCGGGAAGTCCAGCCAGCACTCTTAGATCACCAATCTCTCGTGCTTCGGGAGACGGGCTATTGTCGCCACAAAACGGTAAATGCTCGAGGAGTGATTCTGGCAACACGTTTGGATATGACACAAATGGAGTCTCGACGCCTTTGCAGGAGTCGAACTTCTTCTGTCCTGCAACTTTTGCCAAGTTTTACCTGGATCACGACCCTTCGGTTCCTCAGAACGGCGGAAGGCTAAGCGTGTCCAAGGACTCGGACGTGTATCCTGCAAATGGATATGGAAACGGGAGCCAGAACAGGCAGACGAGAAGTCCCAAGCAAGACATGGAGGAGTTAGAAGCTTACAGGGCTTCCTTTGGGTTTAGTGCAGATGAGATCATCACAACCAGTCAGTATGTAGAGATCACCGATGTGATGGATGATTCTTTACTCACAGCGGCTTACTCGCCAAGCGATGGACAGAAGCTGCTTAGAAGAGAAGCGAATTTGCTGAGTCAAACGAGCCCCAAATCAGAAGCTGATATTGATTCACAAGCTGTAGACTTCCATTCACCAAAGGCATCATCAAATGGCTACAAAGGTGAGTATTGTCGTATTAATCTCAAATCATCTTGCTGCGTCTTTCACTATGATTAATTAGTTGTTTCATTGTGCTGATTGTATCATATTTGTGTGGTTTACTTATTAGATCACAGACCAAGAAACCGGATTCACGCGGATGAAGAGGCTCTACTATCAAGAGTGGGCTCTGTAAAAGGAAGCAGAAGCTATCCCACAGGTTTCTCAAGCTCTGATGCAGAGATCGAATACCGAAGAGGGAGAAGCTTAAGAGAAGGCAGAGAGAACAGACACAGGATAGCCTGATCAAGAGACAACAGAACCAGCTCTGTTGTAAGGTCTTCTTCTTAAGTTGCAAAGTATTTGATATGATCTTGTGATGCTAACTCTTGAGATAAGAATCTAGTTTTTAAGTATATATAGATATATATTACAGATGGTTTTTAAGTAGAATGATGTTATAAATATAAGCAAGCAAGGGTGAGAAAGTGAATGCTCTTTTTAGTTTGTCATGGCTTTTTTGTTAGACCCATCTTTCATCTAATTGCAGCAATCTGTTTGGGGTTTTTAGTGTCATATGTTAAATTGGGACTTGTGAATGTTATTATCATCTTAATTTTTTCTGCTTACTAAGCTCGTGAATAAATTTTCTGCATTGGTGTTTTTGTAAATGTCAATAACAATAACATCTTGTTAAAATTACAGAAATCTTCGAATAACAATAATCAAGATGTTAAAATATTTCGAAAACAAAATAAATCACATAAGACAAATACGTTTATTTCCAAAAAAAAACAAAACACCCAAAAGATATGTGAATTTCTGATGAGTTTCTTGTTTCTAGAATGTTACTGGACTGGGTCAATAATATTGGGCCGATTTAGTATTGTACCATATTGGATTGTAGACGTTGCGTTTCATCTTGTTTAAGGATTAATAATAATCCATCGATTTATTCATAATTTAAGCAACTATTGCCTTAAATGATTTGGTCTGCGACCGTTTATGACCGTTAACCTCTTTCATCATGAAGAAAAACTTTTTAACAGTTAACCATTATTAGCACAAGTATTATTTCTATGTGCGTAGTGCCTCGATTTTCGGAAAATTGAAAAATCATTTTCAACCAATCATATCCGGACACGTAGTCAACCCAATGTTTATCTTTGCTTTTTATTTTTTAAAGAGACAAAACCAAAAAAGGAAGATAATAATAATAATAATAATAAGACGAAAAGAAGTGAAGCTTCCAAGCGCCCACAGAAAAATGTCATGTTGCAAGGCAAGTGTCAAAAACAAGTGGCCGGTCTTCATAATTTATTATTATTTTCCCCAAACTACCCTTTTTCTTGGTCTTAAGTTATTATTAACCCAATAAAAAAGGAAGAAAAAGCGTGTTTTTTAAAACCCTATCAAAACCATTAAAAACGTCAAAATATCTCACACACTTATTTCCCACGTCTGTTACACTTTCGTCTTTTTAATGTTTACAACTTGTGACACATCCGTATATATATATATATATACAAACCCTTTTCCCCAACATTTCTCATTCTGTCTCCAATTCAAAACCAAAAACAAAAACAAAAACAAAAAAACCTGCAACTCTTTTTTTCTCAATAATGAAGAATACTCAACCTCAATCATCATCTTTCAAGAAATTCTGCCGGAAACTCTCACCGGAGAGGAAAGATTCAGCCGCAGAGAGACAACATAACGGTAACGGCGAGGACAAGAACNACTCTCACCGGAGAGGAAAGATTCAGCCGCAGAGAGACAACATAACGGAAACGGCGAGGACAAGAACAGAGACTTAGAGGCTGTTTTTGCTTACATGGACGCGAACAGAGACGGTAGAATATCAGCAGAAGAGATTCAAAAGAGTTTCATGACATTGGGAGAGCAACTCTCTGATGAAGAAGCCGAGGCAGCGGTTAGATTGTCAGACACGGACGGAGATGGAATGCTGGATTTTGAGGAGTTTGCTCAGCTTATCAAAGGAGATGATAAATTTACAGAGGAAGAGAAGAAGACCGAGCTCAAGGAAGCGTTTAGAATGTATATCGCAGAAGGTGAAGAGTGTATCACTCCGAGAAGCTTGAAGATGATGCTAAAGAAGCTTGGTGAGTCGAGAACGACTGATGATTGCAGAGTTATGATTCGTGCTTTTGATCTCAATGCTGATGGAGTTCTAAGCTTTGATGAGTTTGCCCTTATGATGCGTTAAGAGTTATATAATCGCCGCCTCCATATTGTTGTTGTTTTCTTGTAGCTTCTTATTTTTCCCTAGTTTTGTTCCATTTTGATTTGATGTATATAAATCAATGGCTTGTGACGCAATAAACACGATTGTTATCTTAATCCCCATATATGTGTTACTTTGATTTAGTTTTCAAAATGAATCTCTAGATTCCATTGAGGTTTTGAACATGACTATGTTGATATTCCCTGAAGCACACATTTCAAGACAAAAGCTGAGCATGTGCAATCAATAATACGACAACTAGATGTAAAAATGAGCTTTGGTCAGAGATTCACATAACGGTAACATTTGAGGAATCTAATAAGATCACATTCCTAACCAATCAAATCTCTTTCACTGACCAATAGGACTTATCATTTTTTAATCAACCAGACAGAGTTGGAGAAACTATATGAGCCATAATAAATAGTCATTATGGAAATAAACTATATGAGCACAGAAACAATACGCATTCTCACAGTATAAATCGTAGAACAAATGGCAGTCGTCAAATTTGTGTAATAAACCGAAACACCCTTTCTTAAATCTTAGTTCCTAGATTTTAAAAAGATGAAAAAAGCGTGTTTTAAACATGAGGATGGGACAACTAATGTACTAGTCTTTACTAGATCTTAAAACTAATAATACGTTTTCTTCTAGATCTAAAGACTAATAATATATTTTTTTCTTCTAGATCTAAAGACTAATCTTGAATCTCCCACGTTTGATACGTTTCAATTTCTATTTTTTAACAAGTTCTATTCTATTCTCGATTTGAAACACACCTATATATATGTAGAAACCCTTTAGACCATTTTCTCATTCAATTCCTAAATCAAAAAAGAAGAAAACTTGTAGCATACCCCTGTAAATCTTTTTTTGTACTCATGAAGAATACTCAACGTCAGTTATCATCATCTTTCATGAAACTCTGCGAGCGACTGTCCTCAGAGAGGAACGGTGAGGAGAAGAACAGAGACTTAGAAGCTGTGTTTGCTTACATGGATGCAAACAGAGACGGTAGAATCTCTGCAGAGGAGCTTAAGAAGAGCTTCAAGACATTGGGAGAGCAAGTGTCAGATGAAGAAGCCGAAGCAGCGGTTAAACTTTCTGATATGGACGGAGATGGAATGTTGGATTTTGAGGAGTTCGCTCAGCTAATCAAAGGGAATGATGAAACTACAGAGGAAGAGAAGAAGAGCAAGATAATGGAAGCGTTTAGAATGTATATTGCTGAAGGAGAAGATTGTATTACCCCGAGAAGCTTGAAGATGATGCTAATGAAGCTTGGTGAGTCAAGAACGACTGATGATTGCATTGTCATGATCAAAGCTTTTGATCTCAATGCTGATGGAGTTTTAAGTTTTGATGAGTTTGCCCTTATGATGATGCGTTAAGGAATCAGCCCATCCTTTTTGTTGTTGTTTCGTCTTTATTTTGTATTTTTGTTTTTATTGCGGCGGCAATTTGCTGTAAATATATATTGGCTTTGCAAGCAATAAATCAAGAAAGCTGCGCATGTGCAGATCTAACTTCGGTTTTTCATTAAAAAGAAAAAAGAACAAGTGCGTGTAGTTTCGATGTACATGAATAATATTGCATTGTGTTTCTCATTCACAAAACTGCTCTGCTCTTCTCTGTTCTGGAATTTCAATTTTTGGTTCTTAGCTAATGGGAATTTCAACAAGCTTAGGCAAGACGTTCCAATATCTCATACAAGAAGGGTTAGTGTGAATCGCCCTAAGCACCCATTTCTCAGGGGTTTGACAGTTTTCAATCCCTGATGCGGCGGTTTCCGGTCTGTCTTCTGATTGTCTTGCAAGTATATGCATCTGGAAGTCAACCTCCGCGGGCCTCATCTCTGTCCACAAATAAAAAAAACATGTTCAGTTCTGCGCAAAGTCAGCTGAAAAAGAAAAAAAAAAGATAGAACAGACTCATACAGTACCCGGTGGCCAGCAGAACCACTCAAGACGAAGATTCTTCTCCCATTTCTCTTTAGAGCCAAGGCTTCCATGTGCTTGAGCTAATAATGTATACACGATAGGCAAAGGAAACAAGGAGCTCGCTTGAACTTTGCTAAGACTCTTTACAGCTTTTGAGAGGAACTGAGAGTCATTAAACTGTCTAGCCAGCTCCATGCAGACAGCACCATGGCAAAGAAGTAGACAGCTCTCTGAATTACTCAACGAACAAGCTTGTGCAAGGAACTCCTCTGCTGAGAAAAAGTCTTTTTTCCCGATAGAAACTAAGCCAAGAGCTGAACTGTATACAGCCATCCACTCTTTCCATGAATCCTTCTTCTGTCTCGAGCTTTCTTGTAGGCTCATCTCCAAGAGGTTAGCATCAGGTTCCAGATCAAACTGAGATTCTATGAGCTTCAGGCAGATCCAACCAATATTTGAGTCAGTCTTGAGCTCCAAACACGCTCTGTATTCCTCCTGCATGTTTCTGGTGCTCCCTTTCGCTGCATAGGCGCGGCAAAGTTGCAAATGTCCTACAAATAGGTAGCTATGTGGAAGCGAAAGGGAAGAAGCCTTTCGGGCATGGTCAATGGACTCTGCTATATTTCCCTTCTGCAAACTGATCTCAGAAGCACAAAGCAGAAGCTGGAACTTTTGATATTCGCCTTCCTTCGAACATGTCTCGTCAGAGAGTGCCACAGAGATTAGACGCTCAATAGCACTACAAAGCTGGCGAGGAAATCTCTGTTCACGGGCCTTCTGCACGAGATTCAGAATAAGCAAGTATCTTACATCGCTGTTCCAAGGTTCTTGATGCAAGAACCTGCGTATTAGAAAACAATTGAGTTGTAGATCAAAAAAAGGCCAGAGACCACTTTGAGAGTGGATCAATTCGGATTCTGAAAATGCTAAAATGATGTAGAAAGATTTTCAAATACCTTTGCAGTTCCACAACAACAACAGGAGCATTCAGACACTGACAATGGCATGTCGGAAATGAGAACCTTGGAGCTGTATTACCAATTACATTGCAAGCAACCGATCCTCCACCAAGGACCTCCAATGCGGACTTCAAACCTTCCTTATTTGCACACTCGGAGACATTTATAATACAGCATCTACTAGCAGTACAGGCATCTTTTGTTCCTTCACCAGCTAACAAGATATATCCAAGCAGGTTCCTAATTCCAACAAATCATATCTCCGAGTTATGCTTACAATAACAACATATCATTACACAGTTAAAAAAACCTAGCGCGTTAATGTAACCTATCAAAACCCACCTTAACAAATTACTATGAGGATACATATGAAGAGCTTTTCTGAGGTGAGCAATCCCCTTCTCAAATCCAAGGAAATCTCCTTCTCCAGTTTTCAGCTGCAATATCCAGAGTGGCGTCATTTTGATTCAGAGTTTAAATTAATACAGCATTCCAAATCAAAGGGGCCGACATGATAACAGAGATCAAAAGGCTCACCAATTTGCTGAGTGCTATCAAATAGTGCATTGCAACTATTTCTTCTTGTGATGTTATATAGCTACGAGTGCTCGCAACAATAGACTGAAGTCTATCACTCTGATCAAGAGAATGGATGGCAGATACTATAAAGCTGATTCTCGAACTCTGGAAGAAATCCTTTGGCATTTTCTGGATGCTGGTGATAGCAGAATCTAACCCAGATATGCAATAAAGCAGACTACAGATGAAGCTGATTGGGAACGCTATTGAGTTTTTTTCCATGGTAGATATCCTACCAGCCAGATCACGGATCACTGAGAGAGCCGAATCATTCTCACCAATCTTCCACAGAGAGAAAGCATATATTTGCAAACCTCCGGCATCAAGCAAACCTTTTGAAAAATTTAACCAGATATTAGTTAAATTAGTAACATTTGACTAAGTTTTGGTAAAAGTTGCAAGAAAACTCAAACCTTTAGACTTCAAATTTGCGCATTCCGTAATAGATTCTTTGAATCGTCCTGCCTGCAAATATACTTCAAATGAGTACGATAGTTGCATAGTTGCATTTCTACTGAATATTGTATTACATTTGAACCAATCACATCTCAAAATAGCCGTTAAAAAGACATGTTGACAACAGAAAGAAGGGTGGGGATCTTACCTTGCTGAGTGACCTGACCAAGTTGATAGATATTTTTCCAGCATGAGATTTCACTGGATTGTCAGGATAAACACTCATTGCAGCTAGTGCTAGCTTATAAGAAGCAATGGCAGTATGATAATTACGTCTTGCCTCGCAAACTAGCCCGTGGAGATTATGGGATTCTGGGTAATCAGGGGAACGCTGCACTGCCTGCTCAATGCAAGCAAAAATCTGCAACACAGTTTCAGGAGAAGGAATTACTTAAAGCTCATTCCGATTATAAAAAAATAAAAATAAAAATGTGTAGATTTTAGAATAAATATTCATACCTGCGGAGATGAAATATCTCCCTGCAGCAAAGCAAGCCATGCCAAACCAACCTGGAACTCCGCAAGCTGGACAGAAGATCCCATGCCTTAATTAAAGCCATTTCAGTAAGTAAACTACAGCTAAAGAAGCACTTACCGGTGATATCTGCGCAGCTCGTAAACAACTCTCAAAAGCCTCGTCTGATATTGACTCCCTGAGGTCTTAATTAGTATATGGAGGCAAAATTTTAGTTTGAAAACATGAAGATTCTTTTTCACATAATAATCATCTACCTAGCATAAGTGTCAGCTGAGCCGGCCCAAGGTAGCGCAAGTGTAGGGTCTATGCTTCTAGCAGAATCAAAAGCCTGCTTTGCCAATTTCATTTCATTCGACTCCCTGAAGATCTGTTCAATACAACCGAGATTATAATCAAAAAGAGGGAAACTGTAACTGAAATCATAAACTTAGGTAAAAACCAGAATGCAAGCTACATCCAATACAAAGCCAGAAAGACAAAGATGTCAAGGCATAATACCTGGCCCATAAAAGCCCAAGCAACGGCTAAAGATACATCCAAATGCAATGCTCGGATCAAAGCATGTAGTTTCAAAGCACTGTTATCAGACATACAACCCAAAGCAACCCAGAACTCCGAGTTGTCGCATTCGAGCAATAACGCTCCCAGAGCCATCTTTTCTGGTAGCTTCCTGATAGAACTATAGACTATTACAAGGGGGCGCATCAAAAACTAAGAAAATGCCAAATAACGCTCAGTACAATCTTACCAAGAACTAGAAGTTTCAGAGTCATCGCTCAAACTTGAAACGAGATCACAGGTTATGGCTATGTCAGTATAAACGTTCGATTGCCAAGGGGCTAAGCGTAGAGCTCGCTGGTAAGAAGATTTGGCTGACAATGCAGCTGAGTAACAAATGCTTCTCCAAGAAAGGATTGAATCATTAAATGTCTTTAGAGTGAATTCTGAGTTTTCAGTTCCACCAGACCACGGAAAGCATCTTGCATACGTAAGCTGCTCAAGAAACAAAACAAACATTAGATGCCCAGATAACAAACGAGCTGACACGTAAAGTACAAGGCAGGCCTCAGTACCTGAATATCTCCATGCAATTTCCATATACAGGACATGTTGCTGGCCAGCTCACTGCTTGCTTTTGCAGCTTTACGAGCATCCTACAGTGGATTTGCATTAATTGTTCTCGCAGTTAGGTATATTCAATATGGATGAGAGCAGGACAAAATCACAAGAGATAAGAATCATTAACCTCCAATAACGAAGCTGCCCATCCAAATGCACCCAAATTTATGCATTCCTTTGACCAACTAAGCAATCCAGATGCAAGACCATAGAGCACAGAAATATTCTGAGGTGAAATCTTCAGCGCTTGCTCAAAGAGCTCCACACCCTATACAAATACTGTATGAGACTTGGGGAGCCACACGAACAAATTCTCTAAAGGGGTCATTATGAACAGGCGTGGATACAAGGGTTACCTTTCTATATGAACCAAGCATCAAAAAGATGTTTGCACTCTCCACTAATGCAAAAATCTTGGTCTCGTCTAGTTCAATGGCACGGCCATACGCCTGTTGTATCATTAAGAATTAAGGTCACAGAGGAATCAACAACAAAAAACTGGGAAAGTACAAGATGGAAACAGCGTCTTTTTACCTTGATAGCAGCAGTAAACATTCCAAGTCGCTGGTAAGCCAGGCCCAGAGCCTGCAACGACAGACAAAAAAGATGCTTGTCAAATTCGTTTTTATAGTAAAAACAATGTAACGTAATTTGATAATAACTGAGGATAAAGAGAAAAGGACAATTACTTCCCACAAGTCAGACATGGTAGGATAACCTCTAATTGCATGTTGGAGGCTCTGAACAGCTTCAGACCACTTTTTCTGATGAAGCTGTGATAGAATCCAAAGCCACAGATTAGCAAGCAAGATAACAAAAAGAGAGAATGCAGGAAAAAGGGAGGAGAACAATCAAACAACCTGAATGTAACCCAATCTACAAAATGCCCAGAAAGCCTTGGGAGACTTCACAGAAGCGTCACGGCAAACCGCAATTTCCAATATCTCTTTTCCCTGTCTGTCAAATAAGTCGCACAGAGCTTCTCCGGAATCAGAATCATTAGGGTTTAGCAGCACTGCTCTCTGGTAACACTTAGCAGCTCGATTGTGATCGAGCGTCACACGCGAGTAGTAATGCCCTAAATACTTGAACGCCGCCGCATTATTCGGGTTTAACTTCGCCGACAGCACAAAATGCTCCGCCGCTTTTTCGGAATCTCCACCATTATCCCACAGATACAAACCCTGGATCAAATAAAGTTCCAAATTTTCTTTTCATGAGCAGATATCAAGAACACCCATAAGAAAAGGAATTCAATAATCGTCGGGTAACAAATTACAAGTTCGAATTGCAGAGACGGGTCGTCTGGGTTCTCCTCCACAGACTTCTCCAGTTGCTCCATATCCACCTTCGTCTTCCTCTAATTATACGAATCTAGAGTGATTGAGTCAAGTACCAAAGGAGAGAATAATTTCAATCTGAAGTGAGAAAGAAGTACGAACAGACTGATTAACGATGTGGATTTCTTCCTTCTTTGCTTACTCTATCTATCTTTACTCAAACCAAAAAAAAACCTAACTTTTTTCTCCTCACCGGAAAACAATCATCGGCGTGCAGAGACAAACCAATCAAGCAGATTATAAACTAGACCCTTGTATTATTGTCAAAATCAAAATTCGGCCCTGTATTGTGTTTCATTACTTATTAAACCCTACAAATGGTATGATTATTAGGCCCATAATCCATCTGACCATAAAAGCCCAAGTATCTACGCTTAATATTTTAATACACGGTTTAATAAATTAGTTTACGGTTTAATCTGGTTATGCAAACAAACAATTTTACAATTTCTTGCACTTGAAAAAAAAACAGAAATTGCTTTCCACCCAGCAGTCTGAATAACAAAAACTGAACTTAAACACTACTGTAATTGGAACTGATTTATTTAATCACATCAAATGAGGCCAAAAACAAAACTTCTATGAATAAAAAGCATCACGTTTTATTTCTTCCTCCGACTAGTTCTCCGGCAAGGACATACCGGAAACTCAAATTTTCCGGTAACCATTCGAAATTCTTACTCTTCTTCTCCTTCAAACATCTCTCAGCAATCGTCCTAGCATCCTCTGGCAAACAATCAGCTGTTGCTTCCATGAGCTTAGACACATCCATTGACATGTCTTTAACATAATGCTGAAATACCTTTGGCAGCAAAAGCTTTGTTCCTTTATGAACACGAACATTACTTCTGATAAACTCTTTCTTCGCTTGTCTTAGATCCCGGAAGATTCTATCCGCGGTGTAAACCCGGACCTAAGTATAATATCAATAATGTTAATAATACCAATATCAATCATTTAGAAGTTGAATTGGTTTCTAACTGTTACCGTAGGATCAGTGAATGCCCCTGAAGAAATAGCGAAATGAGCTAAAGCCTCGGGGTATTCCAATGCGTAAATGTGTCTAACACTGCAATTTTTTGACTTTCTTGAAGGCGAAAACAGCGTCTGGAGTAACTGTAAAATGTAAATTACGCATTTAATTACTATGTTGTGGTGAAAGTGAAAGTGAAGCAAGAAAAAGAAAGAAAAATGAAATGGCATACAGGTGGTGGTGATGAGTAATGCGGTCTAATTCCTAAGATTGAGCTTTGGATGATGAATGGGTTTATGCGATAGCCTCCAACATCATAAGCTGCCTGATTTTATTATATAAATTGAATTTGCTTAGAACAAAAAAACATTCAAATAAATGTTGCTTCATGAAATGTCACATGTCTAATTGGGTATTTTTAACCTTCAAAACCGATGTGTTTCTTGCGCGGTTGTGAGTTCCATAAGCTAAGTAAGCCTGCAAACAAAAAGATTAATAATGATATGAAAATAATCATTACAAGAAACAGATTAAAAGATGTTTGTTTACTTACATGCATGACAAGAGCATTGTGAATGTTAATCCAAAACGCAAGCTTTTCTTCCCGTTTCATTCTACTTGGATCAACTTTCTCAAGATTTTGAACCAATGATCTGCAACACCACATATTGTTCATGATACAAATAAAGAGATCAATCCAATTATGTATGTAGAAATTTGTCACACACAAAACAAATTTACCTGAAGTTTTGGAGCATAAGAGCAGCGTAACCGAAACTACCATCATCTAAGTGTACTCTAAGAGCCTCGATTACAACAGCACCACAAGGCAAAACACTTCCTTGGTCTTGACTATTATGATTCATCGAATGATCCTCACTAGCGCAATGCAGGCTCCATTTGTCGTCGTTATTGGATTTGGAAGAGAAAATGGTTGATGAATTCGACACTGACGAAAGCGGAGAAGCAGAGAAACAAGCAGAGTTCCTACTTGTCGAGGTTCTTGAAAGTGTACAATAAACAGAAGATATGCATCTCATGATATCTTCAGAGAGTTTATTCGGGTTTATGAGGTTGTGATCATCAACTATATGAGATGATCCTAGAAGCTCTCCAAGACTCTGATTACCAGAAACTTCTCTAGTCCCTTCCTGAATAAAACAAAACAAAACGATTAAGGTTTTTCTTTAGATTAATTAGTTTAATTAAGAAGTTTGATTTCAGTTAAATTACCCTTGAAGACAAGGCTTTTAAACTAGTGTGGAAACTCCGAGGATACGAAATGGGTTTCTCGTAAGCTTGATAATGATTTGAAAGAGCTAGCGATGGTGATGGTGAAGTAGTAGTCACTGAACGAGGTAATGCTGTTGTAGAGAGATCAGAGAAGGAAGAAATTTGCTGTTCGAAAGATTTTCTGTATAGAGATAATAAATATCGTTCCATGTGAAGAATCTCTAGCTCGATTGAAGCAATTTCCTTCTTCAATTCTTCTGAAGACTGTTAAAAACAAAAAAAAATCAAGATTATTGAAGAGACATGGCAAAACAAGAAAGTATATATAAGATTTGATTATTGAACCATAACAACCTTTGGGATCAAGCAGAGATTGGAATTTTGGTGGGTTATTAAAGTCTTCTCAATTGGTAAAATCTGTCATATTAAAAGGGAAAATAAGAGATTTGTTCAGTTTCTTCTGTTCATGAAAATTGCATCAAACAATAATAAACCCAGAAGAAAAAGCAGAGTTCCTTTCTTTTTGTTTTTTTTTTTGGCAGTAAAGCTGATTTTAAGACATTTTCAGAAATTTTTTGTTTTTTTTTTTTTGGAAATAAACCAAAAAAAAAAAAGCGAGATGATTTCGAAAGAGTACAAGTTTGTTGTCGGAAGCGAAACTTGGAGATGACACATCAACCACACTCTGCAAAACCATGTTCTTCTCTCTGTTTCTACAATAAAATAAAATAAAAACGAACAGATGAATGTTCATTTAGCTATGATTCGCAGATTGATTCCTCTGTAGAATATACAGATACAAAAGTACAAACCCTGACGCAATTGAAATGATTTACCTGGGAGAACATGAAGAAGAAGAAGAAGTGGGAGAGGAAGTTGAAGAGGAAGAAAAAGATGAAGAAGCACAGTTCATCAGACCCATCATTGTCTTCCTGGGAAAGTCAAGATCATGTTTCGAGGAACACACAAAAAATAGCAAAGCTCCAGCCTTTTTTTGCTTCGACTCTTTATGTTTCTGTGACTTTCAAAACCTGAAAAAGGAATGCCTTTGTATCTTTCCGGGAAAATGAGTTTAGAAAATTAGCAAGTGATACCGACATTTTGTTTTTCCCCGGGAATTCAGACGCGAATGAAGAAGTGAAACCCAGTTTTTACTCCACACTCTTTCGTTAAGATCTGAATTAGATTTATCAACAAAAAAAAATACATTTATTTTTTATTTACATCTGTCTATGTCCTCTGTTTTCATATTTATGGCATTGCAGTGTTACTACAATTGTTCATAGTCCGTTTGCATGTCTATAATCGTGAATTATTATTATATTTCACTCATAAATCAGATCTACGAACAAAATATAATGCAACAAAAAAAAAAACGAAAAACAAATTAGTAACTAGTGACTAAAAGAACGGTGAGATCATTGAATAATGTTTTTTTCCTGCTAAAAATTAAAAAGTTTAGCAGATACTGCAACTACAAGTGTTTCCAAAATAATTATGTAAAAGAAAAGCATATAGTATCAGAAGAAAAGTTGAAAACGACGCAATTAATACATCTGAGCTAATTAAGTGGGGACAAATTACTGCATAAGAGTTGACAAGGGGTCGTAAGATACCAATAAATTATATGTTCCGATCACTCCCATTCGAGAAATCGGACAGTATCTTTTTGATAGCCCGAAATAAATAAATAACTGTCGACCTAAATTACTTTTTTTTTTTTGCCAACAGGTGACAAAAACTTTTATAATGTGAGAATTCGAACTTCACAGACAAAAATGAGATTTAAATGTCAACCGAGCACTAGCATCTGATATTAAAATAAATACTAAAAAACTATACGAAGAATTTATTAAATAATTAGAACATTTTAAGAAGGTATTGAAGAAGTAAATTGGTAGAAAGAATCTAACAAGTAGTATATGACTAAAATGTGCATCCGTGCCATTGCATGTTAGTGGTCATAAATGCATAGCCACGACAGCTGTCCCCATAAATTATGATGCCACCCTGTCCATTTTTCATATATACTATATTTATTTATTTCTATATATATATATATTAATTACTGCTTTTAATACGGGTTAGAGACTTTAGAACTTTATTATAGTGCAGCAGTTCATAAAGAAAAAAAAACGGGCAAAGTCATTCTCCTTTTAACTTTTGGCTTCGTACTCGAAAGTTACGGTTGGAGTAGTAAATAGAAATATTTATAAGGAATTTTCAAGAAAAACTGGTAATTTTCTTTGTTTCACACATGTCATTGAATTATATTTTATACTTGCTTTTCAAGTTTGTATGTAACTACATTATTTACAAATTATAATATCTAATAATCCGAAAATTTAGTAACGTTATGTATAACGTATTTTTTTATTTAATAAGCAGTATAGTACTTGGCTCCAAATGAAAAACGCATGTTATGACAGTAACAATTTTGACACTAGGAATGTCAATATATATGTACTTTTTTCTCGCACGCAGCCATGTGCCAGTAGTAATATCTCATACAAAAGTTATGTATATTGGGAAAGTGTGATATCTATCTGAGATTTTTTTAGCCATCTAAAGATGAGATCAGGAACGTGAATGTACAATGTTTTCTTCACATAGGTGTATAGAAGAATAGTATTAGGGTATCTGACTAAAGACAGTGATAGAAGCACGACTGAATACTTTAATAATTGGATAGTTTGATGACAAAATTGATTTGAGTATTAATTTATTTTATTTCATAAAAATGAATATAGAGGTGGACCGGTTTTCATTTTCATGTTAAATAATTTGGGACTTTCCTTAGCACCGACTTTTGTGCTATAACACAATCAAGAAGAAAAATATTGGACAAGGAAACTCAGCCACGTTGGGCGACCCATTTTTAGATTCGTATATATTTACTGGAATTTTTTTCCCCTACTCATAGCATCTCATAGTCCAATAGTATATGAACATGTCTATGACAAATTAATAACAACTCACTTGTTTTACCGTCCATCATACTATTAAACACATTAATTAAATGCCAGCTGAAAACCATTAATGATAGTTGTACCTTCAAAATAGCTCGCTAGTAATTTTTATGCCCCATCAAACACTTTTTGACCTTTTTTTTAGGACAATTTCTTTGTTGAATGACCACTTTTTCACCATCTAAGTGATTAACTTAATTGATTAGCAAAAGAAAGTCATTATCCTATTTATTGATCCTTCCTCACTCCTCCCTTCGTTTAAGTTGGGAACTTTCAACGATATATGAATGCTTTCAATTTACTACACCCACACAGAAGTTATATATACTATAGTAGTACTATAATCTTGCATGATTGTAACAGTTCTACGTGACACGTGCTACCTAAAATTCAGTGTCTATTCCAGCATATTTTTTAAATCAAGTTTTGTTTGTAGTATAACATAACATGTCAATAATTTTAAATAATATTTCTTTTGATCAATTGTTTAGATAATCATTATTTTAATATTATGCACGCATGGAAGAAACATAGCTAACGAGTCACTAACAAACGGAAAGAGTCACTATAATCATTGTAATAAGTTTTTTCTTTTTCTTAATCACAGATAACGACGATACATAACAAGGTGTAAAGGATGTATTTTAACCTAAGAAAATTTCGTCGTGTCTGTTATCCATATACATACATTGACCTAAACAGTGTTGTTCAAACGTTAAATGCAGCTGAGTCATATGTTGGCGATAAGTGTGTTTGTTTTGGTTAAGGACAATTCGTCGTCAACGTGGCATCAGCAACATTTTACGTTTGACTTTGATTGTTTACGTAAATGTATGTTTATAACGGATAGTTAATTTGAATTATTATGGGATTTGTGTTGAAAAAGACACCGTATAATTATGGAGTTATAAAAAAAGCACTACGCATTTTCTTAGTTAGTTTTATGTGATTTTGTCCCATTTTTCGGGGGAAGAAATCTCAACAAAAAATTTCGACGCAAAAAAACATGATGCCAATCTATATGGCAACACAAAATGAGCCCAATATTTCAATCCTAAACCTTAGGCCCGTTATCCATTTTGGGCTTTTAATCAATTAGCTCGTCTTTCTCTGGCATCAAACACCATACTTGCAATTATTATTTTACGGGGAAAAAGTTTATTCAAAAATTTAAAGAAAAATTTATAGTATACAAAAAAACACAATTTTATTCTTTCGTCAGCATGATTTTTGAGGTGAAATGAAAAAAGAAAAACTATAAAGATGAACTTTTAAGCACTCGACTACAGACATTTTTTCTCTGTAAATAGTACAAATAGATGATTATCTTTAAAATGATTTATTAATAATGACAAATGACGATGGATATCTGAATGTTGGTCAAGCGGGCAACAATACATGACAAATGAAAAGCAAAACGGTCATCCGAGTTGGACCACGACACATCATCCTTTAGATGTCACCATTTAAAATTATTCTAATTCGCATTATTGACTTTGATGGTTACTTCATAAATCCTAACCCGTTCTCTGCCTCTCAAATATAACCCACGCCCTGGACAGAAATTATGCAGCTCAAAATTACATCATTTCGTATAAATACAACCTTGGAAACCAAAGAGAACGAATCTTTAAAGTCACGAATTCAAATACATGCGACAGAAAAATTAACTATTTAGATTGTAGACAAAAAAAAAAAAAAACTATTTAGCATGTTAATTATAATCATCGTTCTAAAAGAAATCGTGGATTTTAAACCCAGGACTTGTTTAAAAAAACATGTTCAACCATCATACTAAGTGATGAAGATCAGACCATATACATATTTTATTTTCTTTTTTTGCAACACGTTCGCGATCAAAACATCAATCCCCCACTCTCATGTTAGGTAAAAATTCAAATACTACAATAATTTATAGGTTATGGAGAGAAAGAAATGAGAGAAGATACGGAGAGCAAACCATCGTCGCGGTTAATCAAAACAATCGATAAAACCGTCCGGAATCGGCTGAGCACAATAAGATCTATGGGAGACCAAAGGTACAAGGGAAGCCTCATCTATTGGTTTAGCACAAGATCATGATTCTTTGTATCACATTTAAATAATTTTTTAGTTTTTCAAAACATTAACGCACTAGATGTAAGAAAGTTTTTGTTTGAATAAAATTTTACATTCATTTCAAAAAAAAAAAAAAAAAAAAAAAATTCAAATACTACAATATGCATATACAATTTTAGAGGATTCTTCGATCTATTAGTCAGTTTTTTAGTTTGGTACCGTTAAAGTAATTACACTCATAAATATATCAGGGGAAAATATATATTAGATCACAGAAGATCAAACAAAATAAATTTTGTTCTGCTATCTTTTTGGAATGATTTCAATAAGAATTACGAGCAAACATTTTCATAAAGATAAAAATAAAGAGGGAACCGTGGGGTTGAGAGTGCACGTGAAACCATACTAAGAGGGAATGGGGGTGGAGCCATTATGTCAATGAGGTAGGGTTAAAACTTAATAATTAACCTCGTGTGCATCTCCATATCTTCTCATTATCTCATCTTTTTTTTTTTTTTTTTGGTTAGTCGTCTATCTCTCTTGCTTTCATTTGTTAGATATATGTATATAAAAAAAAAGATAAAATTATAAGATTGATAGCATCTATAATTGAGAAGAAGAAGAGGAAATATCATGAGAGAAACAAAGGGGGCAAACAAACATATATCAATCAGAGCCTCACAGCATTTGCTGGATATCACGATTTCTGCATGCATTTGTCATTTTACGAGACGTGGGTACATTATATTAATTCATTCATGAAGATTATAAGTGCTTGAGAATGACTTATTTATAGAATTAAAAATCAAAAGTCGATTTTTTCCTGCGATTCTTATTCGATTTCAATTAGAGTTAGCCATTATAAATATTTTAAATAACAAGAATTGTATCCGGCACGACGACATTCTATAAATTCCAAAACTTAACCTGCCTCGATTCGGAATTCGGTTTTTAAAAATAAGAATATATTATTAGTAGTGTAATATATAATAGTGTGTCTATTATGTACTCCGAAACTGAAATTCAGACTTTTGGACTGCTATATGAAAATTTTGCAAACGAATGCTTATATGTTTATCTTGATAAAGTAAATATCAAATGATATTATCATTCAGTGTGTATGTATATTGAATTATTAACGGTACCACGAATGGATCCTCGTGACATTGCGAACCACGAAATATCCATAAATTTAGTAGTACTACGTGCATGCATATATCATATAAAAGTCTATTTTTTAACAACCACATATTTAATAAAATACGATCCATAAATTGGTTATCTAACTAATCTGGAGAAAACAAAGTTTATAAAAGTAGTTTACAAATCTAGTTATAAAAGTATGGTCTAAACTGCTAAAACAGTTTGTACTTACATTTGGAAAACGAGAAATAAAGGAAGAAGGAAAATATGAAATTTCGCTCGGAGCAGTCCAAACTCATCAACAGAACTAGAGAATCGGACCACTCAGTCAGCAGCTGACTGCGTAATTTGATCAGCTATATGTATTATTCGTCTCAAATTTGTGACAGTCTAGTATGTGAGTAAGGATATTGTGAAGCGGTGATAGACTCCGACGATATAGTAAATGTTTTCCTCGTTTTACTAAATTAAAAAAAAAAAAAAATCGGAGGGTTTTGATTTAAAGAGCAAACCAACTACTCTTATTTATAATAATCAGAGGGTTTTGAGTAAAGACAAAATAGAGTAATGGATGAAATTAAAGAATTTGAGTATCTCAAGAGCAAAATCCCTAAAATTATGGAAAGTAGGAGGAGAAGAGGGAACGGTGCTGGTTCGGAACCGGAGTCGACACCGAAGCCAGGCCAGATTCTTCTGTGGTGGTTCCGTGGTTGTTGTTGTTAGGTCGGACATTGCGTTCAGTTTTCGCCTTGATCAGCCTCTCTTCAACGCACGTCCACGTGGGTGCTCCCCACGCGCCAATGGCCCCCTAAGGATTTCTCAGCTTTCGAAGAGATTACAAAAGCAAAATGGCAGGTGTTGGATTGCTGATCAGTCTCGATACAATTTTGTAGAATCGGGATATATATATGTATAAGCTTAGTAGATACATCATACATAAATCCCATATCTGCAGAGCTAATTATGTTGTGTATACGATATAGATATATTGTTATTTGAGGATCTACATACTTTATTTTGATTTTATAATGGATTTTTTCCCTCTGCCAATATACCACCGAAATTTATAACTAAATATTCGTAAACACTGTTTGCAACAACCAAAAGTTTAAAATATACACAAACCGAACATTAAAATAACATCATAACTAGAATTCTCATAATCACGTACAACTTTCTTTCACGATCTCAAAAGAAAAATGCTAAGCTCCTGTCCATAACTAGCACCTGTGTTTACCATATGAAACGCTTCCGAGTCACTCGACCCGGTGACTCGCTCGAACCTTGCCCTCAAATACAGCGTCTCGCCGTTAGGAATCACCCCTGCGCCAACGGAAACAGACTTCATCATCCGGAGAAGTCCTACGTCGTTTTCATTCATCTCTCGCCTCACCGCGAACCCAACTTTCCGGCCATTGCAATACATAGACCAGACCGGCACGTCGAAGATGTTAGACCGCCGGTTGCTTTTGCTCCGGAGAGCGATTCGGAGAAAGCCCTCCTCCATCTCCCGAGCGAGAGCCGCCGTGGGAACGGCTAGCTCTAGGAGGAGGAGAGGCGGAGAGGACGGACGAGCGTCGTCTTGGAGGCAGAAGCTAACGTGGCCACGGCGGTGACCGAAGAAAGTCCCGGTGACGACGACGCCGGTTTTGTCGGAGGAAGAGGAGGAAGAGACGGAGACGGCGTCGTTTTGGTCGGAGGGAGGAGATTGGTACGTGCAACAATATGGGATTAAACACTCGATGAGTGAACGGAGGGTTCGTCGGAGACGGACTTCACGGGCACAGTCAACGTTCGTCGGAGAGTCAATGATTCGCAGATGGCTGCTTCTTTCTCTTCCCATATCGACAATTGTTCTCATTTTTTTATTTTTTTTTATTTTGTAAACAGAAATAAAGTAAGAAAGGAATGAGTTTGGTGGAGAGAATGAGAGGAAGTTTGATGATATATGTATAGGTGTGAGGCGTAAATGGAGGGGATTTTTAATGTATTTTAGAAAATAATTTTATATTGGTTATGAACTTGTATATAAAGTTATAATAATACATATTACATTCGTGTACTTTTATCTTTTCTGTTTCCGAGTAATTGATAGGTTCTCCCGTAGTTTGTTCACCAAATGGCTGTTAACTTAGCTGAATTAAGTATCACGTTTTTTTTTAGGTAATTGCCAAACTAGATATCCAATATTATGAAAATAATAAATGATCTTGATAAGGAGAAGGGAATAGAGGGAAGGGATGTAATTGGTTGGACTGACAAGAAATGGGGTCACTTGTAATGTAGGACCAGACCGATGCGTTTGTGTTTTTCTTGAACTGTGTTTTTTTTTTTTTTTGTCTACTGTTTCTTTGATTTTTTTTTTCATTTTTTAATGTACTGAAATTTCTTTCATATCCATGGAAAACTGTTCATGTTTAAATCCAAATTGTTGTTGAAACATAATAAAAATGTAACTAATATATAAAGGTCAGAGTTTCCAATGGTATGTGTAAAGTATCCCGCAAGGCTACTTGTAGGCTAATTTAAAGCTCATAATTTGGCAAGTTAGGAAATAAAGTTGAGAAATGATTTTACTTTCTGAATTTCCCGTTGAAGCGCATCATTTGTTGTTCACTTGTCAGGTTCGTTTTAGGTCCACGTCCATGGTTAATGAATTGCCCAACAACAAGCTAAGGGAAGATAATCAAAATCGTAAAATAATTCAAACCTGCGAATAAAAAGCTAACTAGTTCGTGTATGTGTCTCACTGATACAACTAAAAACGGCATGACAAGCAGGTTTGGTAATTGATACCAATCAAACCGAATAAGACTAATATTGAAGTGGATCCAAATCTTTAGCAACGCTGTAGAGAGTTGTGGTAAGGATCTATGTTTTCCTTGACAAGAGAGAAACTAATTAAATTAAATTTTATATGAGACTATACTGTATTGCTATGTGAGTATGTGGCCTGATTATAAATGGGTCAAAAATAGGGATGTTCTAATGGGCCATTTGACTCAAGAACCTACTCAAATGGGCTGATAAAATATCCACCCTATATGTCCTGTCTCATGCAATACAGAGCAGAGAAATGTCTCCAAAATAAACTTGCTCTCTCATGCAATACAGAGGCGAGAAATGTGTCAGAATAAACAAACTTAATACGATTTCCAATCACTCTTCATTTTTTTCGCCCGATTATAACGGAGTATGAACAAGAAGATAGCTTAAAAGTCAAATCCTCGTTTATTGTTGTGTCTACAAATTCAAAAACAACTAATTTACTATTAAGCTGACTAAAATGAAAATGATAGTATCATTTAATCAACTAATTAACATGTTGAAAACGTTTCGTTACCGAGACACTGATTGAAAAGCCTCAAACCTTCTATTTGTCAGGCTCTATCTCTCGTTGTTTTTATATTTGATTGGGACATGTAAAGTTGCAAACTCGATAATTTTCAAATCATAATATTACCATGTGATCAATCATCCCGGGTTTAAGCGATGTAGACGTGTTTTAATGTGGGTTGTAGAAGATTAATGATTAACGTTTACGTATTAGGTAAAGAAAGAAGAAAACGAAAGATCGAGACAAGATCGAAGTCTCTCCACGGTACTACGGCAGACGTATTTGTGTGTCTTTAATTTGCGTCATACTTCCTGTTTTTTTTTATAAAAACAAATTTCTTTGATATTGAACACATTCAAATTAAAATGAACAGGAAGTAATTTTCTGTGTGATATGTATACACGTCATAAGTCAATAGGAATAAGAATGTGATAGTTTGTGTTTCCGAGCTCCCACAGAGATTTAAAATGAATGAAAGTTTGGATGGTTAATACTATATAGTAGTTCACTTCTTAATACTCCATTTGTTTAAAAATGATAAATGTTTTAACAATAACTTTTTTTTTCCATCTGAAATTTTACGCAGGGAAAGATACAGATTTTGATACAACAAGGATACATGATTTGATACGAAGACAACTACCTAAACCTGTTAACGAACACAAGAAAATACCATAGACATAAGCGCACAAGAGGGAAACGAAATCCCAAAACCACGGGAAATCTTTAAAAAAAACGATAAGCCAAATTACTGCAGGAATAACTAAAACATTACGATTGCTACGACTTTGTTTCTGACCGATGCACAACAACGACCTTCCAAGAGAACCACAAGACACCAATGCCGAGCCAAGAAACAAAAACTCCAAAATGAACCTAACACGACAGCGCCATCAGTTTTAACAATAACTATACTTATAAAATTGAAAATATCTAACTATTTACAGTAAAAAATAAAATTCCAAAACATCTGTTATTTTGAAACAGATGGAGTATTTTTTAATGACAAAGTAATCATCATGTACCAAGAATTCAATCCAAATATTCAAATCAGTGAGCTATTTTTTAACGGTGTTTTGACATTTGAATTTTTTTTATACAATTTGTTTTATTTCTTCAAAAGGCAAAAGGTCAAATAAGGAAATATGGTTATTAAAAACAAAAAAAAGCAAAAACTTAAAAGAGAATTTAATAGCAATAATAATAATAATCATAATAGTGGTCCGATCTGACGCGGCGACATAGACCTTTTATTTCCATGTGCGCGTACACACACAACACAAAAAATGGAGTTACATTTCTTTAATTACGTTTATTAAATAACCCAACCATGAATATTGAAATTTTGTTTTATGATAATTTTAAGTGCTTATAAACCGCACCAAATTTCACAAATGACAACACCGTAACTAAAATAAGTCTCTGTATTCATCGTGCATTCATACGCATGGTCATGGTCATGGAGTCTTGTACTTAAACAAATTATAGTATTAATTAAAAAAAAATAATAATAATTTAGCCAATGTTGTCGCCGCCAGATACAGTCTGTCATCGTCGGAGACTTGCCGGTCATATCAGAGGCTAGGCTATCCGGAATATATCGACAATTTTTTTCTTAATATATCCAATAGAATAAGTCGAATCTTAATTAGGGTTCACACAAATTTCCAGTTTATTTTTTAAACTTGTTTCATATATCACGAGACTTTTCAATATAGGCCTATTTTGGCTGTGTTACGAGATTGAGACCAATGAGCGCCAGGCAGGAAATATATTAGATGAATTCTCTCGCTGCAGATTACTTGGCCTTGTGAACAAAATTTTATCAGGAAACTGAGTATCGTTTGACCTTTTTTTCGGTGCAACTATTTCATCGTAGTTTAATGGTTAAATCGTTTATCATCATAAAGAGTGGGTACCATGATTCATGAATCGAATCCTTCCACTATAATTTCAATGATGATTGATTACTACAAATATCTTAAATAGTAAAAAAGTTTGACTCCTATACTTTCTACGAACACAAAAACTAGAGAGAAAGTTAGGAATTTGAATGTTAAAAGTTAAAAAATATTCGACTCTTGTAATTGTTACAAAAAATAATTCTTGGTATTCGAACTCCTAACTTTCTCTCCTGGTTGGGCAAATTCACTATGAATTCCACCGGCTAGCGTCATGTCCAATTTTTTTGATTATGCGTTTACCTCTTGTGGTACTGTATCACCAACGTTGATCTAAGACCATATGCATTGGTGCTCTCTCACTAAGTTTCTCAACATAAAATATTAATAAACTTAGAAAAAGAGAATAGAGAGAATGGAGTGAGTCTCTCATTTGAGAGATTATGAGATACCCATGAAAGACTCATTTCTTCATATCATTGGTTTATTTTTTTTTTTTAATTTAAAACTATATAATATAATTAAAATTATTATTATTAAATTAGTGAGAGACTTATGAGAATCGTTCACCAACGCAGATGCTCTAACGTTGCTGAATTTCTTATGGCACATTCACTTGATGATCATGTGCTCGGGGATCGATGAACTTATAACTTCCTCTTCAAGTTTTTTTTCCCCCTACAACAGTACCATTTCTAAGAATCTTCAAGGTTTAATTATAAGCATGAACGTTTGGTAATAATAATATTGATTTATCACCTTTGTGTCCTATAATCATCATTCCTAAAGCAGATTTTGGACCTACCCACGTACGTCTTTAATATATAAAAAAATTGTTTTTTTTTCCCGAAAAAATAGAATCGATCATCGAATCGATGAGACTCGTGACTGGTGAGCTACGGATCAATTTGATCTTACGGTTCGACAAATACTAATTATATACCTTATAAATTTAAAAAATGTAACATTGATCAAATATTAACTATTGTATCAAAAACAAAATATTAACCATTGAAATTTACTAGAAACCAATTAATTAATCACCTTATGGAAATTTTGTTCATTTAAATTATAAAAAATGTCCGAAAACCAGTGTGCAGAACAGTATATAAAATCAACTAGATAATTAATCGATTTTCTATAATTTTGAACATATAGAACTGTAAAATTCAATTAAATATAAATTATAATTAAGTTATGGAACTATGGTACACAAAGTATACATACATAACAAAATGGGATAATATATCACAAAAGCAAAGTGAAAACGTTGTTAATATACAGAGAGTGTTTTCATTTGAAACATTACAATCATTTCCGTAACAACGACAAAAAAAAAATTGTATTTCTTATAAATCTAAAAGACGGTTCCTTCGTAGATGGTTGAGAGTCTTTTAATCGATCGAGCCGCAAGCTTGGCTCGCCCAGACGCATATCTTTTCAATTTCCGAACCGAACCGGACCGGGAATAACCGCTTGTAGTAGTCGTCTTAAACGGCGTCGTTCTATTCGGTAGCTTTCCTTTTTGCATCACCGTTTCGCCTGCAGTTTTGTTGACGGCGACGATCCGATCATTAGGCTGATTTAGCATCATCACCGGAGAAATCCTTCCGCTCCTACGACGGCGATTTTTATTACCCGCCGCTTTCTCGATCGCGACGCTGGCTTTCACCGCGAGAGCCGCCATATCCGACGCCGTGAGACGGTACTGACGTTTAGAGATGGGGAGAACGAAATAGATTTGATCCGCCTGAAGGATCTCCTCCGACTCGATCGCCGGGATGAAATCGTCGTAGTAGAGAGAATCCGAATTACAGAGAAAATAAGAAGAAGGCCGAGAGGAAGACGAGGAAGAAGAAGAAGGCCGAGAGGAAGACGAGGAAGAAGAAGAAGCCAACGATTCTGCTTCCAGAACCTGAGACGCTAACACAGGCACATCGTATTCCCGGAGATCGCCGTTAACCGTCACAATTTTAGCCGTCAGCGAAGAATCGCACTCGCTTCGAGCAACAGACACACAGAGACCCATTTGAATTCTGATCGCTAGAGAGAGAGAGAGTAATTGACAACTAAGAGAGAGGTAGAGAGAACGCGTAGAAACAGAGTCGGTTAGAGATGGGATATATATAGAAAAAAAAAATGGTGACGTAAGCATCACCTAACCGGCCGATCAAAGAGGAAGAAACGAAAACCAATTACGGTTGGTCTTTTTCAAACCGGTAGCTGACGCGTATGCTTAGCTTGTCAGCTGACTCTTGTTTTACAAGGTCATTATTAAATTTAAATACATGGCATATTTTAGGATATGAATTTGAATGGCGATACTGTCATAAGAATTTCACGCAGCCAAAAATAATAATTATGCACCTTCTAATTAAGATACAAAATACAGTATTTGACTAATCTAAACAATTCAAACACTATTGTTCGGGTCTTCTAAGAGCAAGGAAAAAGGAAAATCGTTAAATATTTTCTATTTTAATTCATTGTTCAGTTTCTCTTATTTATATCGCATCAAATGTGGTTATTTACTACTAACAAATAATTCAAATTGATTTTTAGTTATTTTAATTTTGCTGACTAGTGCCCAATTAACTACCGATCCGGAGTCAATATATCATTAATTGTTGTATTCTTTCATGTTGAGTTAATCGTATTTGTGTTGATAAATTTCTTTTACTATTTGCTGAAAGAAGTATTGTAGACTCAAATCTAACGTGTGAATACAACATGGCTATTTTAGATAAATGTACTAGTGTATAGGTTATTTATATTATACGTAGATGCGCGTTTATATATAGACAACCTTTCTTATCCATCTACTCGAAGGTTTACTTTAGAGGCTGGTTTGAAGTAAACGACGCTTAATTAGCTGTGATTTATATTTTATAGGAACTTTTTTGGCCACTGTTGGCCTATTTTTTCACTTTTTTATTTCTTGATTAGAATATTTATTTGTTCATATATTTTCTCCTTAGATCAATAAATTTGAATTTTTTTTTTAAATGACCTAAAAGTCTATTAAATTGTCAACTTCTCCCCAACTATAAGATACGCAATATAAAGCGTCAAAAAAAATCTTCCTATTCATTTTATTAAAAAATTATTGTTTCATAGAAAACCCTACTAAAAACAAAAAACAAAATGCTGACAAAAAACAAAATACGTGTACATGGAAATTATTTTCGAAATTAAAGAGGAAGTTTGAATACAATGCATTAAACTAATAAAATCAATTTGTGGTTTGGCAAACAGTTTTGGAAATTTAACAGATTCTATTAGCGGTACGGATTGAATAGAAGAAGGTCAGCAGTGACGTGGCGTCAGCCGTAACACGTGACTAAAAATTAGCGATAAGGAGACCAAAAACAATAAATAAATACGCGTGGGGAATAAGGAAACCGCAGCAACTTTTTTCTTTTTTTTTAATGTGAAAGACCCACCACAGCAGAGCAACTTGTAGTATTTGACTCTCACCATGCAGTATTGATAAAAATAAAGAAAAGAACAAAAAATCAATATCATATGTGAGTGGTACGAAAAATACGAATGATCAAATCTGATAACCTTTTGTAATTTCTTAAAAAAACTCATGTTTGTTTGTTAAAAATAAAAAACTAAGTTTGTTTCTAAATTTTAAATTACAGTAATCATGATGTTAATAAAGACTTAAAGAGTGCTAAAATATTTATTACATACATGATACATTTATTTATGTATATATGAATAAATGTTATTTTAAGTAATGTGTTTAGTTTAAAAAAAAATACTCCCAGTGTTTTACAAAAAGTATTAAACTTGTTTTAAAAAAAAATATCGTTTTATATTTTCGATGCATATTTTTAAATAAAAATCTAATTTTAATCCTATTGATTTAATGCATTTATTAGAAATATAACTTTATTTAAGGAGAAAATAGATTTTTTAAAGAGAAAAATGTACTTTAGTAAAGGTTCAAAAAAGAAAATTGTACTTTAGTAAAGGTTCAAAACTTTCCCGTACGGAATCAATCCTATGAAATGGTGGTGTTTAGGTAACGATTATGATAAATTTAATAAATCTAGGGTTATACAACCTTAATAATGACTGTAACTATTTGCTGTCACTTCGCTGTCATAACAATATTTAATTCACAACTACGTGTGTTTGGATTAGATTAATTACGTTGACATTTAATTTGTGTGTTTGAATTTTAAATATGCTTCTAAAAATCGCAAAACGAATAAAAATTTAAATTGCTTTAAGAACTTTATCATTTCATATATTATTTTTTCTTTTGTCAAACATCATTTCATTTAATAAATTACTTATAGTTTCATCACCCAAACAAAAAAAAAGGATTTAAAAAAAAAGTGATGATAACATTTTTTTTAATAGAAATATTCAGTTCATCAAAATGCGGTTGTTTCAATTAATCTTAGATATTGTTTCAGTTATGTTAAAATTGAATTTGATAAGTACTATGTTTAGAAATATAGACCATTTATGTTATGTGTGTACAGGTATTATAATTGTTGATTCCAAATTAAAAAAATAAGTAAAATTTTACAAGCTTTCAAGAAAAAAAAAAGGATTTGTAAAATTATGTATTTCAGATTTTCTTATGTTACTCAGAAGCTATGTATGTCGAGAGAAAACTTAAGAGTTAAAACTTAAAACTATGGAGTATACGATAAGTAACAATAGCCACTTTCAATTATTTAATTGAAAAAAAAAAAAAAAAACCACTTTCAGTTATAAGTCTGAACTGAATACATGGAACACCGTACGCATTTAATTATTCCATCGATCTGAGTAAAGTCGAGCAAGTCGCAGGCTATGCAAAAAATAAAAACCCACAAAGGATTCACGTGTTGAGTCATTGACTTTGCATTGATATTTATCAGTTTCCGAATTAGGATGACCCGAATCTGTAATTCCAACCCGAGTCTTTGACTATATACGGTCAAGTTACTAAACAATCACATCGCGACTCGTGCCATAATATTCATTTGAAGTACTATTTTTTTTTTGTATGAACAAAGAATTAAGCTATGGTTTGCTTATATCGTATAGCGTTCGATTCAGACACCATATATGCCATTCATATAAGGCTGTGAGCTATTTAACTTATTGTCCATAAGTAATGAGTTTTTTTTTTTTGGGATATCAAGTTATGAGCTAAAAAATACACTTTGTCAAAAAAGGTATGAGTTAAAATTTCATGATGTTGAGATTGTTCAAATATGAATAGAAATTTTAAAACTATCATATACACATATGTTACAAAATTCGCATTGAAAAACTTATAATACATAGTCAAAAGTAGGTACGTTCATTTGGAGACTGAAAAATCCATAATGACCCATATTTACTCACATTCAAATAATTTCTGATTCTTCTGACATCATGTTTCTATATTATAAATATATTTTTCTGAGTTTTTATGAATTAAGACAGCTCCTTGTTCGTTACGCAATGTTTTTTCGAACTATTGCAGTTGTTAGAATATATTTTGATTGATTGGAGATGAGACATCTGGTGTTACCATCAATGTTCATAAAAGTCTTATAATTTTGATATCAAGTTGATGGCAAATACATTTAATTCTTTTGTCATCAACTTGAAGATATCTTTAAATCTTAGCAATGACAGATTGCTGAACGCGTAATTGTCATTTAAGTACTTCAAAGAACGATTAATTTGAGATAATTTCGTAAAAACACGCTTATAGCAGACTTTTCAGTTTGGCAATTGGTAGAAGTCTACTAAGAACTTTTAGAAAATTGGTTTCTTTGCTTCCGTTTTAAGATTTTTGGGGACAAATTACAGTTAACAAAGAAAACTAAGTAAATATTATACGTGTGCGTATTGTCTGAACGGTCACGATATTGCTTCATCATACATCAGCTAAGTTGTATAACTTCTGTACGGCTCAAAATAATGAACATATATATATATATATTTAATCCGGGAAAAAAAATTGGGGTTTTTAATAGCCATATAAATCTCCAATGATCTAAGAAAACTTCATTAGATAGCTACCAACAAAATAGAGTACCTAAGCCGTTTTGCTTAGATATAACCTCCTTGCACGTCTGCCTTGTTCCTTGCCAGAAATTTTCCTAATTTCTGGTTTTATCTTAGAACGTGGTTTATGTATCTGTTAAAAGTCATTTTTTTGTGTGTGGGGGTCAAAATATCTGTTAAAAGTCCTAGTTGAATAAATAATAGAGTCAATTTGGCGATTCCAAAAAGGCCTATATTGGGCTATAAAGTAGATTTTTTACTTCGTTATCATTAGTGGGTTTAAAACGTTGCGTTCCATTTAACTAGCCCGTGGGCTTTATCATGACTTTAAGTCTTTAAGTTTTGAGAGTTGCTCTGTTCAAACTCTTTTAAAAGACTGAGTCAGTTCCTTACTCCTTTATAGTGTTGACTTTTGTCTTCCTTGTTCAACACCTCATCATACAAGTGTGTGTTGTTGGTACGTGAATCCTTTCAATGCTCACGTTATTTAATTTTTTTATCTATGGTTCTGAGTTCTGACTACCCAACCCAAGATCGTCCTTAATATATCTTTGTTTTTTTTTGTTGATAAATCTAGTTTAAAACTGTAAACACGTTGAACTAAGTTTTTTTTTTGAACAATTTTTTCCTTTTTAAATGGTGGTCCATGTGAGAACGAACCAGCAGACTATAGTATATATGGTTGGTGCCGAGCCGTGATCCGTCCACTGCTGAGAGCGGAAAGTAGTTGCTGCTGCTTTGTGAAACCAGCATCACGTATTATACTCCGACTTTAGTACTCGTCTGATCCAAACCTTTGTTCGAACGGTTTGTTGTTGTTGTTAAATGTATTATGATTATTATTTCAATAATAAAAACAGATTTCATAATAAACAAAAAAAAAAAAAAAATAGACCACGGATTTTGTATTGGCCTGTTTCTGCCTAACATTTTGTAGTGCCAAGTGCCAACATTCGAATAAAACGTCATCAACTAATATATTAATTCTTTAAAAAAAACATAGATGCACGTAGCTAGGCAGCTAGCAAACCAAGTAACTGAAAAGATTAATCAAGGAATAACAAAAAAGGAGTCGTATCCATGTCCTAATTAATGTTACATCCTCTGTTTAAAATGCTCAGCTTTTTGTCATCTTTTTAATTCAACTAAGTGCTTTTTGTAACCCTCATCGCGAATCTAAATTATCTAATGATCTTATCTAGGACTTTGAAACCTATACTTATCTCTCGCGCTGAATATTTAATCTAAAATTTGACACAGTCATATTTAAACATTGAACCTTATTATTATATATGTCCAACTAACACATTTCCTACGTCCTTCAATTCTGGAGACATTTCTTAAACTAAAGATACAATTACAAATAATCTGAATTAGTACGCACATAAATATATAATATCTTCTACATCCTTCTGAAGACATATATATTGCAACTTTTACGTCTTAAAACAACAAAAGTATATTTTTTTCACATAAAAAGAAGAAGAAATTTTACGAAACTACGTTGTACCAAACTTTTGAACTTCTAGTCTTTCAACGAGATAGTTTTAAACGGGCAGATGGAGAAGGAGAGAGACAATGAGAGCCATTAGGACTCCGATCCAATCTTCGTTTGGTTCATTCCCGCGCTAACCACATATATACAATAAACCCACAACAATAATACTAGTCATAATGCACAAAAAGTATATTTGCCATTTTATTGAAACGATAATACACCGTAAACTATACAACAAACAACATACCACGACCCATATGTCCCTCCTTTCAAACGTATCTTTACAGCGGAAACCACATGAAAGCATATTTCAATCCCTTGATTACTAAAACCTATTTTCTATATTTATAAACAAAAGAGATACATGTATATGTATATGCTTTCTTATCTATTCCTAGCTTCAAAAGTATAAAACAACAAATACTAACCATTTACAAAATATAATAATGACCGCATCTTTTAATATGTATGGGTGGTATTTTCTACATAGTATATAATAATAGTTAGTTACTTTTTAGTTAATTTCTCAGAACGGAGCACGGTGTGGTACGCCTTTCCGTCGGCTTGAATTCCGGTGATTATATATCGGCGGCGTCCCCGGAGAAAGATTAAAACCGCTTTCATCACCAGAGCTCGAAGAGCGTTGATCTCCTGAAAAGTAATCGGACTTAACGGTGGAGATGGAGAGGCCACTCATCAGGCGGTTGAAAGCACACGTCTTGCGAATCTTAGTCGGTGTGGTCGCCTCATCAGATTCCGACCCACCTTGAAACTCCCTCCCATGCTTCCCTTTCAAAGAGAAGGTTAGACTTTGATTCCCTCTCTTCATCCCTCCAAGCTGAATCACCAAAGAAGGCCAATATAGTATTTTTAAAACAAAAACAGAGGAAAATTCAGAGATTCGAACACGACGAAGTCCATTTTCTTGGAAAACATTTTTAAAAGATGAAAACTTTGAAATTTGAGAAAAACAAGAGAGAGATGAGAGAGATTTTTACTTTGCAACCGAGAGAGCAGAAACGGAAAGAGTCAAGGAGGCTTCTGCAACAGATTTCACAAGTATTGGTGACGCCTTTGCCGATTCTGGGCTGAGGACGTTCGTTCAAGAACACGATCCTTGCGCTGTTAATTATATACGTCTGAACACAAGAGATGTCTATGTACTTCTGTATCTCGTTAACCCTCACAACGTTGTGGTACGATGATCTCCGTATCTGAAGATAAAATTCGGTTTTCTTATTCTCTGTTTCTGTGAAATCTAGGAGGAACAAAAAAAAAAAAACAAAATGAGATTTTGAAGAACGAACCTGAAGGACACGGTGGTTTTTGTGATTGATCACACAGTAAGAGCAAAAGGCATTGGAAGTGCAATCAAGACAGAACATGTTGCATTCGCTTTTGTTGGAATCGGCGTGGATCGAACAAGGGACGAAGTAGTTTGCTCTTAGCATTGGGATTAGCCATGGTGGACTTAGATAATAGTCTTCTGCTGCTGTCATCATTGGTCCCTGTACGATATTATAACCCAATATAAGAATCCGCAGAGGAAATTTTTAAAAGGGGAAAACAGAGAGTATAAGAAGGAGAGAATCAATGACCATGAGATTTTCTTGTGATTGGGCTTATTGAGCAGAAAGTTCTTGTGGTTTTCGATAGGCAGCTTCAGTAGTGAAGAAAGAAACAGATTTGATTGAAAAGATTTTTGAGTTAGTGGAGGAGGCGGCTGCTATAGCTGCTGAAAATGAGGGTTTTTTGTTGTGTGTGTGTATTTGAAGTCGGTCACGATAATTTGAGGTTTATAATTCACATGAAACTCATTTAATATCCCCTTTTTTATATTGTTTTTTAAGTGTATCCCTAATTACTTTTTTGGCCATATTATCTATTTGACAAATCAATATGGGTGGGTGGGCACGCAGCAAATATCTGAAATTTTGTTATACAATATATATAATAAGATTTGTACATTATATACACATATATATATATATATACATAAATTAACAGATATTTTGTCCTACAAATCTGTGTCACTAATTTTCTTTTAAAGTCCATCAGAGGCACACGTATAAGTGAAGTGCACATGTGTGTGTCTCCAGAGACCCCAGAAGTAAAGGAACTTAGAAAAGTAGTATTATTGAAATTTTTTGAATCATTGCTCGTAGCGAATGATGCTAAATAATTTTATTTTGTTTGGCACAAAAATTATTTTGTCGTTTGCGCCTTCAAAATATTAAGCCGACTATATTATTCGGGCCTACATCATTCCCAATGTGGGATATTTTCCTATAAATTTTGCGTATAATTTTTTGATTCATTATGTATAAATTATGTTGTTTGTGGTAACTGTTCATACATATGTAACAGAGATCAGAAATTATTGGGAAACATACAAGAGAACTGAGAGTGGATACAAAATTAGTAATTAATATAACAGGAAATAAAACGGTCCTGGAAATAAAAAATACTAACACTTAAATATGGTCAAAAATAGAAAATAAAAATAAAAATAGGGGACGTGGCAAGAGGTGACGAGCCAGAAGGATCGACGGACACGAAAGGAGACAGAACCGAACTGGAGATTGGTGTAGATTCTGGTCTGAGCCGTTGGATTAAAAGCTCCTTCGCGGACGATCTTTCTTTGTGACGCGGGATACGCTTTTGTCCTTTTCCTGTTTACCCACTTGACAAATCCTAGACCGTCAGATTGGGAAGCTGAGTGGGCCCAATTATGCCACCTCTTATAATCGTAGGGTCAGCGACCGTCTTCCACGTCATTCAAAAATTATTATTTTTATTTTATTTTTAATTTATTTTAATCCAAATATATATATATATATATATTGGTGCAACGAAGATTTTATATTAATCACTCAAAGTTAAAAGAATACAGGAGAAGCTTTTTTTTTTTTTTTTTCATCTAAATTTTATTATAAAAAGAGATACAAGATCAAAATACAACATAGAATACAGTGAAAAATACATGATGGAATACTTTGATAGAAGTTAAACCCCAAAACAAGGAAGACAAACAAACCTTAGCAAAAAAAGATACAGAAAACGAAGCTAACGATACAAACTACCACTCGTTCAAAAGTAAAATAAACTCTCAAATACACCGGAAAGGACGAGAAGAGCAAAGAGTGCGGCACTACGAAACCCACAAGCCGCAGAAAAGAGGAACAACCGAAAGACGGAAGAACCCCGAGGATAGAAGAAACCGCAAAACCCAAATACAATGGTTAACCTAAATTTAAGGAACAACGAACGAGAATTTAGCTCCCACACTCCTAATCTTCAACCCAAAAAGTCTAAATCTAGGACTTTGCATCCCCACAAGAGGTTAGCCTTACAAAAACAGATCTATAAAAAGACCAAGGGAGAAAACTGATTATTCATCTAAACTAAAAAGCGGACAAAGAACAGATCTATACAGGAGAAGCTAGAGAAAGCTTTTACATTTATAAAGATGTGTTTGTACAATCTAAATTGTTAGATTCTTCTACAGTCAAAGTCAAAATATGAGCAGTTGTCCTAAGTAGCTAGCTGTACGGCTTATGCGTGTGAAATATAACACATACAGTTCTCTTCTGGTAAAAAAAGAAAAAAAAAAACATACTTCGCGATGATTTTTTATAGCCTCGCTTTGTTTGGAGCTTAGCACATATGTACTATATAACTTTTCCTAGTGGAGTAGTTCAATTTTGCCATCTTTTTTAACATCTACTATTATAGTTTATAGATCACCGTTACATGATGTAACTTACATCCATTTGAATACGATCTGTCGTCTCAATTGTTCGACGATGAAAATAGTATATGCAATCAATTGAGATTGCGTGAAATGTCGAAACTCTCTTTAACCCAAAAAAAGAAATGTCGAGACTCTAAAATGAACGTAATTATCTTAGTCCCTACCCTAGAAAATGATGCAATATATATCCGCTATCTTCTACATATATAACGAGTGTTCGCTATCTTTGTTCTAGCTAGTCTTCTACAAATCTATTAGACAAGTGAAACCGAAAGACAAGTCTTCCGAGGACATCCAATACAAAGTATTTTTTATGTTAGTTATCTATTATTATTACTATTTTGTTATCGGTTTCATATGTTTTAAGTTTAAAGTAGAAAAAGGACGAATGGACACGAACAATTAGAAAAACAAAAGTCAAAAATTTAATATATTACAGAAATGACAATGAGTTAAATCATCCACAAATGTAATGTACTACTCTACTCGAGAAAGAGCCCGACCAATAAATATATTAAATGGAATATCGTAAAGAGATAATAATAAAAAGAAAAGTGTGATCCACGCAATCAGTTAGTAGCTATCAATAGAAAATTAGACATAACCACTAATTGTTCAAAATGTTGGGAGAAAAGTTGACGAATCGTCTTTTTTTTCTCTGCGATCTTATCTCTTTCCAACTCCACGAAAATAAATTAGTTTTTTTTTTGTTTCCCGTTTTTTTGGGATTTGTTTGTATTCAAAACGTGAAAAAGAAGACATTTTGGGACAGTTGTGGCAAACTGGGAAGAAGGTGAAGAAGGAAGGGCCAACGCACTGTTGACCGACCTGAACAAATAGTCAATAGCAGCACGTGACTCACGTGACCCGTTGTGGTTTACTCACGTGAAAAGAAGAGGTCGACGAGGAGGTAATGCATAATTACGAACCGGACCAAATCGTAAACCGAGTTCTGTTTGCATTGCGAGTCATTTGACTATGATATTTGCTGTTATCGATAATCATCGCTTAACTAACAACTAAAAACGAACAACAGAACGTTTATAGCGAGAGGCTGATACTATTTTTAAATAACTTTAAAAGAAGATATTACATTACAACTTGTAATTTACAAGTTTACATCGATCTTCAACTACTACTAACGCAACTCTACATTAGCCCCACAGATTCAGTAAATTAAGAAGATATTACATTACAAGGCCGTGTTGTTAAGAGAGTAAAAAGAGAGAGAAGCAGCAGCTAAAAGTGTAATTAAGCAGAATAAGGAAATTAACAGAATAAAACATAATTAGCCTAAATATAAAAACTCTGGTGTTGAAGCTGCGTCGTCTGCTCTGACCCAAACCAGTCTCTTCTCTGTACTCTCTTGGCTCATAAAGACCAATGAGTGATTCCAACACTGCAATGTCCCAAAATCCAGAGGCCCTTTGGGTTTTCTCACTTTGCCTCCTCTTGTTCTCAGTTTTTCTTCACCATGTTTTTTCTTATTTTGCGAAACCCCAAAGAATAAACAAACACTTACTAATACAAACCTTTTGCGCTTCTTAGATTGAGCCATAATCAAGACCTCCCCAACTGAAGTGAGAGCCTTGTCTGACGATTGGGAAAGCATGCATAAACACGCAGACGCAAACGCAGACCGTTGCAACCGCAAGCATCGAGTGGATGACCGGAGTTGGAAAGAAACGATGCGAACCCGAAACCTTCTTCTGGGACTTGAGAGCCACACTTGCACATGTGTTGCAAGATCTCTTGAGCTCTGAGCTTAGTCTCTTGCTCAGACCAATCTGATCGACCCGGTTCTCGATGTTCAGAGATATTTGACCGTTTCTCTTATCTGCAAGTTTACGAGCCACCAGGTTGTTGTAGCTGTGGTTGTTCCTCATTGCAGCATAGCTAAATGGGGTCTGTCCGCTTGCATCGATTAGGGTATTCCAGCACGACAATCCAATCTGAAACCAGAAACAAAGTGAAAACTCGGGTTATCGAGAGAAGAAAAAAAACAAGAGGCTAAAAAAATGGGTTCTAAATATAGAGACGTTACCTCTTGTGGATCATTAGTCAGGACATCAACCATTTCATCAGAACCAGATGTAGAAGCAGCCAAATGCAAAGGTGTGATATCGCCAGGTCCAGCGATATTAGGCAAGAAGATGAAGTTTTTATTAACGGAATAGTGAATCAGAGTTTCAGCCATTTTTGTGTTTCTCCTTTTGACAGCGCGATTCAATAGCTGAATCTCACCCAGCATATCTAATGACTCCTTGTTCATCAGACCGTCTTTTCCCAAATTTCTCTCTACCATCATATCCAAGAGAGTTCTTGTGAGAGAACAGTAATCTCTTTCAACCGAGCATAGGAGCAAAAATTTGAAGCGGGGGAGGGAAAAGTCGGATTCTCCATGAATGTCGGATGTCCATTTCCTTTGAAATAGCCAACCGAGCTCGTTCAAGAAGCAAAGAACTTCTTCTCTTGATCTTGGACGATCTGAGTTGTGTGTTTGTTCCTCTGTCACGTCTTTTGGATGAAACTCGTCTTCTAGGCGATTCAACTCTTTGCAAATCGTGGCATTGGCAATTATCAACGGGAAACTGTCACCTCTGAATCCGTTCTCCACCTGTTTTGACATAATAAGAACTGTTAAACGAACATCTTCCAAAAACCAGAATTTACTAAGAATCTATAAATTTGGTAATTTTGCAAAGTCCTTACCTCAACGAAACAGCGTCCTAGAGAACCAGGGATTGCACACTGGACTTTGAACCTATTTGCGTTTAACTCGACAAATTTGGTTCTCCTATGTGCTGTTCCAGTAACCTCCATTGACGCATAGTTACCCATATGCGCACAGCGAAAACTGCAGCACAATGACCATAAAGTTTAGAAGAAGAAGAAGAAGAAAAAGAGAAAGATATGAAAAAATAGCTAAATCCCTACAAAATTTGTTTACCTGATTCCGTCATTTGTCAAGTTTCTACCCCTTACTACCAAAGTTGTTTCTTCACCGGCTACAACAGCCACAGGCGACACCGAGATCAGCTCTGGTGAACTCAAAGTTCTCCAAGATTTGCTCAGACGAATTCTACCTGTAATATTGTATAGAAATGACTAAATTATTAGACCCTACGCGCCAACGGACACAAAAGTAGCAGCTCATGAGCACTCACCATGTTTGTATGACGCGAGCTGTCTGCCTGTGTTAACCAAAAATCTTGTGTTGCCCCAAAAATCCGAATCTTGAACCAAAGAACTAACCCGTTGCAGCAAGTTTTCTTCAAGCTGAAAAAAGAGAAGACATAAAACCCATCCTTAGGATGCCCACAGGAAATTCAAATACGATTAACCAACGATCAATCAAAGCAACTTGACTCACTTGTTCCCATGCAGAAGATGACATTGCCACATAGACAGAAAGAATAACACAGCCAGGCCTGATATAACTCTCCATTTCTGATGGAATGCTAGAAAGCCAGCTATAAATCTGAAATTAAGAGATGACCAATGTTAGGACTTGAAGGAGAGCAGCCAATAATTTTTGAAATTTCAAGAAGATTAGAATATCACCTCAGATCGCAATGTCCCAGGGAGCTGACTAGGATCTTTTCCAAGTAGTTTGAAAACTATCTTTCCGGTGCGGTCCTGTTTCAAACACACATAAAGGTATTTTTAGATCTGCTTTGCTAAGACATTGATTTTAGTTGACAAAGGGAATATGGTTAGCTGCACACCTGAGCATCAGAGTTTAAGCTGGGAGGAGAATAATCCGAACCAGACGAAGCATAACCAGATTGATGCCTGGAAACTTTGAAATTAGGATCTGCAGCAGCTCCTCTGAGTGATGCACCAAAGAGCTCTAGGGGCAAACAACCAGTCCTGGGACTGGGACTAGTGTTTCTGCAACTGTTAGATCTCATGGTTTCAGGAGATGTCTGCAACGGGAACAGCTCCTGCATGACCGGAGATGATGATGGCGATCTATCCTCAACTGGGTTACTGCTCGCAGAAGAATAATATTTTCCTGAAGATGCAACCGTTGGTCGACTCTCATCTTCTGGTGAAGAGGTGAATAGTTGTAGAGATAAGCTAGATCTAGTGTCCTGAGCGCGTGAATCTGAATCCTGAGAAGGAGACCGGTTACTGCTACTGGTTATCTCTCCTCCTCCGAAAGAAGGAAACTCGAAAGTTCTCTTTTCTAAATTGGTTGCAGTGGCATGGTCCGAAGAAGTTAACTTAGTCTTATCACCTCTGTTTTTGTTACCAAACGCTCCTTGAGATAACAAAGCTATGGCCTCGGGGGCAGATGAACCTAAAGTTGTGGAGAGAACAGCAAGTAAGTCCATGGTAGATGGAGAAGAAACCCCATTCATATCATTTTGTGGATTCATCCCTGAAGGTTGATCCAGATTTTTCCTGGCTAAAACTCCGATATTGTTCAACTTTGAGACAATATCCATAGGCAAAGGTAACGCATTAATCTTGTTAAGAATCTGAAGAAGCTGCTCTCTTTGTGGTACTGCCGGAGACCCATTAGGTTTAGCCTCGTTCCTACCTGCGGAACAGAGACCAAGCATTTAAAATCTAAAACAGAACTACCAGAATGGAGAATGATGCAGATCCTAAGTACCTTGTGCACAAGCTAAAGCTGTTAACAAACCCATAATGTCCATATTAGTGTGATTAGAGGTGTTATCACAATTCCCCGGAGCTACAGCCCGAGAAGTAATCTCCTCAGGCTGAGTTTTCCTCCTCCGCCTGTTATGGCCAGCCAATCTACGCCTACAGCTTCTCTTTCCCTCATCAAACTCAGAAAGAAGATGAAACCTGCAAGCCAAAAGTTGCAATCTTTTAAGACCCAATCATAACCAGAAAAAAAGAGACTGATTTTGAACAAAGACAGATTCTTTCACCTGCTACACTGTTGGCAAAACCTCTGCATCTGTTTCCCAACAAGAGGTTTGGTAGCTTTGCTGTGAACCTCACACACTTTATGTCTTCTGTGATAATCCTTGGCAAGTGAAAGATCTTCCTTACAATTATCCACCTGACACTTGGGGTAAATTCCGCCGGCATTTCCCGGAGATCCCGACCTAACCCTCTTGTTGGGTCTGGTTACGACCGGCGTCTCTTCAACAGCGTTAAAACCACTGCTCAGATTCAAATCAAGGCCCCTTTCTCCTCCTTCGTAACTCAAACCGCCGACGTTGTTGTTGTTGTCGTTAGTCCTCGCATTGACATCAAACTGCGTGTCGTTTCGAGCCTCCCCGTCTATTTGTTTAGCCTCAAATCTCTGGCTGTCCCATTCCCACATCCTGGGATTCCAGTCCTCATCCCTCTGCTGCGGCTGAGATGGCACAAGCCAGTGCGGCTGGTGATTCGACATCTGGTGATAAAGATCGCGTTTTCTTCCTATCGGATGGTGGATTGAAATCGGGCCAGCGACTTGAGGACCTGCCTCCTCCATTTCTATCTTTCTCTCTCTCTCTCGGCTCTTTTCTTCAGCTTTCAGCAACTGGAATCAACAGATTCAACACACGGAATTACTCAACAGTTCAGAGATTGAGAAGGGAAAAAAAAAATCCTCTCTTTTGAAACCAATCAATTTTCATAGCCTCTTTTTTGGGAAAGTTTCGTTGTCCAAAAATAGAAGAGAGAGATCAGGTGGAAGATTTTTCAGTCGCTGAGACTTTTACTTGAACATCTCCCATTAAAATAGCTTTCTTATTTTTGAAAAAAGGGGGAACGAATCGACGTGTACCTTAGCATAACTCTGCTAGGTTGAACTATTCAACACGAATTCCGTTACGGAATCACAGCTTCAAGCATGAAACCCTTTCTTCAATCCAACAAAAAAGCTTGAGACGGAATCGAATCGAACAATCAGAGACTTCTTCAGATTTGAGCAATTCCAAAATCGAATCTCGGCTTCCAAAATTGCCGATCAAGGAACGAGAGGAAATCGAGGTTTTTTTTTTTTTTTTTTTCGCTGTGCAGCTTCGCTCTTCCTTGTTTTCCCTCTCAATTTTGTTGTTTCTCTGCGTTCGTCGTCGTCTTCTTCTTTTTGAGCCTTTCTTTGCTCTGTTGTCTTCAACTTCTCACCTTTTACGAAACTTTTCTTATTTTGTTCGGTGATGGCCTAAACTGTAAATTCGAAAAGAAGAAGGGTGTTTTCTATAATATGTTAGGCCTCCCATTTGAGAGAAAGCTGAAGGATCCAAGATACTTTTTTAATCAATTTTTGTTGATAATAATCCAAGATTCATATATTATTATATCTGTGCATTTTATTTGTTGTATTCTTTTTTTTTTCTATAACCTTTATTTGTTGTATTCACACCATTAAATTCTCAGTTTTCCTATCAACCATTGACGATAACACTAATCTCTCTTTTTTTTTGGTCAATAACATTAATCTCTCTATTCATCAACAATGATATGTGATGGAAAAAAAATAATTTGAAACATAAGGTACAGAAAAAAAAAATTCAAAGGAGATAAAGATATTATAAATACAAAAATCTCCAATATTGGTAAAAGAATGCAACATCGTCAACTACTTTTAACAAAGTTGAAAAGGACAAAACTCTTATTTATTTATTTTTCGTGTAGAAAACAAAGAGTTCAGCAATATTTGTTTCATTAAATAGTAGTAATAATTAAAAGAAATCTGTTAGAATATGTCAAAAATAAAAGGTTTAACAATGTTATTTTTTTCTATTTCGATTTGACCGTACACATATCAAATTGATAGAAATAAATTTATTAAAACAATATTGTAGAAATAAATAAGGTTATATGGACCAGAGAATGTGTGTCTATTTTGATGTCGACAAATTTATACGTAATCGAAATGTATATAAAGAATAAAAACAAAGTGACAATAATATACTACTGTCCAACTAATTCAATAACGCATATTGCGCTATTTTTATGAACTTATAAGTTATAACTTTAAATCTGATTTGATGACCAACAAAAAAAACTTTAAATCTGATTTACTAAATTATTAGATATATTTCCTTCGCGTCGTAAACTTGATTTCGTGTCATTTGTTTTACGTATTTTCTTATAATTCAAAAATGAGAGTGAACTTAAAAATTCTAGTGATTAATTACGAAAAACAAACCAGAATCAGTAAATAAAGTTCATGAAAGTAAATGTTCAAAAAAATAAAAATAAATAAAGTTCATGAAAAAACATTAATCTCATAAATCATAAAGCGCGTCCGCGTTTGGAGGAAGTCGTCGTCATCACGGAAGGTCAGGCCTAAACAGTAAACAGTCCACCAAATACCTGTCGATAGAAAAATACGTAAATACCCTTCATCTCGCACGTACGGGATTTGTGTCGCGTGAGCCTCTGCGCGCGTGAAAGTAGCTCACTGTCCTCCTGCGCGTGAGAATATCCCCATCTCCGGACACGAATATTCGCTAATATTATTTCTTTTAGCCATACATTACATAATTTGGTAATCCTTTTGCTCGTACCAATTTTATTTTCCCTATCTATCAAAAGATGCCTAAATTTATTTTATTACTCTGCGTCTGTCTACTTTTGCACAAGATTGGTGTGTATGTAATTAATGAGTAGCAACTAATATTTATTTGTTTTTACTTTTGATATACAAAACAAACAAAAAAAGTAATTCAAAGTGGGAAAGAGTTTGAAGGGGAAACAGCTGTAATTGGTACGGAAAGTGGATGGCATTAGATTGGCAAGGACACTGACACAATTCAGGCTTTGTACTTACTACTCTTGCTTCATTTCTTTGTACTACATCTCTCTTTTCTCCTTTTATTAGTTTTTTTATTACTTTTTGATTATTCCCCTTATTCGACCTTTTTGTTTTCACTTGCGCTAAATGAAAATATATTATTTGTACCAAAGACATTATCACAATTCACAAGTACCAATGCACCATCGCCCAAAAAAAAAGACTCATCAGTAATATACTCAGAAACAAAACAAGGTCAACATATACTTGATAAGTGGTTTTTATAAGATAAATCCATGATATTTTGATTAAAATGTGATTTTAACTTCTTTTTATACTACACCATATTCATTCTAACGTCTTAATATATATTATAAATAACGATATGTGTCGTCTACAAAATACGTGTTTAGTTATCTACAACTCACGTGCATTTGATATCACGGAACACAGCTCAATTTGTATCAAGTTCGAAGCATCCAAAATATAATCTACCAAAAAATGCACTTTCCAATAACTAGACATGAGAGACGTGGTGTGAATTCAACGTTTTTATGGGTCAACCACACTATCTCAGTGACGCTTTCACAAAATCGTTTCCTATATTCTGTTACTGTGTTTTTCTTTTAATATGGAATCGAATTATTTTCACCTTAAAATCCGAATTTGATTGGAAGTATTGGAGAACATGCACGTTAATAATGGGCTGCTGATCATAACGACAATAACTACAATGATTAGAAAACTAAAAATAAAAAAATAAAGATGAAAATCTTATCAAATTTATTTGATGGTCCGATGGAATATGTCCGGTTTTGAAGTGCCAAAAGAAGCTCTTCGTGTTTAATCAGTTTGGATCGATAAAGAATGCTTTTTTGTTCTTCAAACAAACATGATTGATTGCTTTCGATACCGATCTATATGTATTTTAAAAAGTTATGTTACTCTGGGTTTTTAGTGTCTGCTTACGTAACGTGGAGAAGTTCTATTTTGTTCCCTAAATAGTAATATTATTATAAAAACTTTTTTCATATCAACTAAATTACTCTTATTTATAGCTTGAACCCCCTAATAATTTCGATGTGGTATTATTTAAGTGTTTGCTAACTAACTTATGTAGTTTGTCGGCCGACACAATCTCTTTGGAACATATACTTGAGGACAAACTGTTTTTGTATAGACATGTACAAGTTTATTTCTTATGTCAACAAATTTATTCAATTAATTAACTGAACTATGATTGATTGCTACAGAGAGCATGGTATAGTCTCACTTAATCTGTAAAAAATAGCCTACCTAAACTGAAATCGAAGCAAAGTTAAAACCCATAACTACGGAAACTAAAACCGCAATAGTAATTTATATAAACCGCAATAGTAGTTAGTTGGTCACTTTTGCTAAGGATCCCCTCCAGTCACGTGACAACTTAAAATACCCCCCGTACCCTCCAGTCACGTCAGGTACCGTGTCCGTGTGTGTTAAAAAACCTTAAAATACCCCCAAGAAATGTCTAATTTTATTACCAAAAAAAAAAAAAAAATCCTCAAGAAGTATTTGAAATTTCTTTAAAATAATGCTACATCAAATGTTTCAATATTTGATGCCTTAAACTTAAGCTTTCTTGGCGATGTAGACCCGGTTTACTTTTATTGAAATGCAATGTTGACCCCAAAAAAAATGGTTCAAAAAAAAAAAAAAAATTCAATATTCACCGACGGAACACATCTGATCGAAAGTATTGATTTGTTCCTTACAAAATCAAAACTAAATGACTCATTCTTTTATCATATGTTTTTTTTTTTTTGCAACAAGGGTTTTCTTTTATTATATGTTTAGGACTGATAGAAACATTTGTACGTAATTGATGACTTAATCATTTGTGCATAATCTACTTCGTTAGGATCTCCAAAATTTCCAGATTCACATCAGAAACAATACACAAAAGTGCTATAGGATGGAAGAATATATACAATTTAGTTAATCGGATACTTAAATTTCAAGAAACCTTCAATGCAGAGCCAAAACAGGAATCCGATTATCCGTATATATAGGATTTAAAATACTAAAAAAAAAAAGATACTACAGTCAATATACTCTCGTAAATACAGTGGAAATGACATAAGACATAAAAAATGGTACAAGTAAAATATATGTTATGCGACGAAAAAAGTTGAGTATTATTTATCGAACACAATTTACAATTTCAATATACTCTTGATACTCTTGATAGCGAATGGCGCACTGCACGTGGTCATTACTCACTATCTACGAGTACAATCATTTTCCATTATCTTACCATTTGCTTGAATTTATAATTTCACGGTGTACAACCTTTTGTCAACTGTGTGATGTGCAGCTTAAATATATAATTTTGCAACTTTTCAAGGGAAAAAAACGTTTTAAGTTTGCTTTAAAGCATTAGTTAAATTAAATCTCACCTAGGTTTAATATAGAGTGTTTATAAACTAGAGCGTCGAAGCGAAAACAAAAATTAAAATGTCTGTGTCATGACTCTGAGGTCATCCAACTCATCATCTATACCGTGAACAATTTCTCTTACATTTAAAAACCATTTTTTTGTTCTTTCAAGAACGATTTGTTTTATCGGTTTGTTAAGTGCCATGTGTCCAGTGTCTGTTTCGAAAATGTTTGAACGCGACTTTATCCCGCTGAAAAGGTTCGATTTCTCTAATTTCTTCGTCGAATTCGAACATGTATAAATCGAATAGATTATTTATTCATGAGATACGCTGGTTGGTTGGAATATAATTCATATTTCAAAGCATAAATCCTTTTTCATTTGTTGCATTTTCTAAATAACAAAACAATGGGCTGTACAATCAGATTTACAAACTATGGGAGGCTGAGCATAACTAAAGCAGAGTTTAGGGTTTGACTAAAAAATAAGCCGATTCAATCACAAAGAGAGTTAAAAAAAAAAACAAAAAACAAATCCCATTACACTAATGATCGATCACTCGTTTCACATCCACAAATACCGATACAGGTACTATGAACCCTTACGGTGGTATTGAATGTATCTATCTTTTCATATATAGGACGTAAAATTCTTGCGAGTAGAATGCAAAAGAAAAAACAAAATGTTTAACGAGAGAAAAATACTATTTATACTAGGACTAAAAAAAGGTATTACATTACAAGTTTACAACAATCTTCAACTACTAAGTAACTAACGCAGCTCTACAGATACAATAGCCTCCAAAAGAAAACAGATTCTGTTTTCAGTAAAGGGTCAATTTGCTATATGACCATAACAAAAAGAAAAATTAAGAAACTAACCATAGGGTTAGAGAGAGATAGGGAGAGAAAAAGGGGAGTTTTTGGTTAGTTTATAGGTTTTGGTTTTTTTTATGGTTATTTACTTAATTTTCCCTTTCAGTAAATAGCCACAGCTTGTGTGTTGTTGGTAAGAGAGAAAAAAAAAAAAAAACTAAATGTGTAATTAAGCTGAAGAGGATAATTAACAGATTCAAGAATAAAACATGATTAGCCAAAAAATATATAAAACCCAGGTGTTGAATCTGTCTGCGCTGATCCGAACCAGTGCTCTGACCCGAACCAGTTTCTTCTCTGTACTCTTTGCAATGCCCAAAATCCTCAGGCTTTGGGTTTCCTCACTTTGCCTCTTGTTCTCAGTTTCATTGACCATATTTTTCTTCTTCTTATTTTGCGAAACCCCAAAGAATAAACAAACACTTGCTAATACAAACCTTTTGTGCTTTTTAGATTGAGCCATAATCAAGACCTCCCCAACTGAAGTGAGAGCCTTGTCTGACGATTGGGAAAGCATGCATAAACACGCAGACGCAAACGCAGACCGTTGCAACCGCAAGCATCGAGTGGATGATCGGAGTTGGAAAGAAACGATGCGAACCCGAAACCTTCTTCTGGGACTTGAGAGCCACACTTGCACATGTGTTGCAAGATCTCTTGAGCTCTGAGCTTAGTCTCTTGCTCAGACCAATCTGATCGACCCGTTCTCGATGTTCAGAGATATTTGACCGTTTCTTTTATCTGCAAGTTTACGAGCCACCAGGTTGTTGTAGCTGTGGTTGTTCCTCATTGCAGCATAGCTAAATGGGGTCTGTCCGCTTGCATCGATTAGGGTATTCCAGCACGACAATCCGATCTGAAACCGGAAACAAAGTGAAAACTCGGGTTATCGAGAGAAGAAAAGAAACAAGAGGCTAAAAAATGGGTTCTAAATATAGAGACTTTACCTCTTGTGGATCATTAGTCAGGACATCAACCATTTCATCAGAACCAGATGTAGAAGCAGCCAAATGCAAAGGGGTGATATCGCCAGGTCCCATGATGTTAGGCAAGAAGATGAAGTTTTTATTAACGGGATTTACGGAATAAAGAATCAGAGTTTCAGCCATTTTTGTGTTTCTCCTTTTGACAGCGCGATTCAATAGCTGAATCTCGGCCAGCATATCTAATGACTCCTTGTTCATCAGACCGTCTTTTCCCAAATTTCTCTCTACCATCATATCCAAGAGAGTTCTTGTGAGAGAACAGTAATCTCTTTCAACCGAGCATAGGAGCAAAAATTTGAAGCGGGGGAGGGAAAAGTCGGATTCTCCATGAATGTCGGATGTCCATTTCCTTTGAAATAGCCAACCGAGCTCGTTCAAGAAGCAAAGAACTTCTTCTCTTGATCTTGGACGATCTGAGTTGTGTGTTTGTTCCTCTGTCACGTCTTTTGGATGAAACTCGTCTTCTAGGCGATTCAACTCTTTGCAAATCGTGGCATTGGCAATTATCAACGGGAAACTGTCACCTCTGAATCCGTTCTCCACCTGTTTTGACATAATAAGAACTGTTAAACGAACATCTTCCAAAAACCAGAATTTACTAAGAATCTATAAATTTGGTAATTTTGCAAAGTCCTTACCTCAACGAAACAGCGTCCTAGAGAACCAGGGATTGCACACTGGACTTTGAACCTATTTGCGTTTAACTCGACAAATTTGGTTCTCCTATGTGCTGTTCCAGTAACCTCCATTGACGCATAGTTACCCATATGCGCACAGCGAAAACTGCAGCACAATGACCATAAAGTTTAGAAGAAGAAGAAGAAGAAAAAGAGAAAGATATGAAAAAATAGCTAAATCCCTACAAAATTTGTTTACCTGATTCCGTCATTTGTCAAGTTTCTACCCCTTACTACCAAAGTTGTTTCTTCACCGGCTACAACAGCCACAGGCGACACCGAGATCAGCTCTGGTGAACTCAAAGTTCTCCAAGATTTGCTCAGACGAATTCTACCTGTAATATTGTATAGAAATGACTAAATTATTAGACCCTACGCGCCAACGGACACAAAAGTAGCAGCTCATGAGCACTCACCATGTTTGTATGACGCGAGCTGTCTGCCTGTGTTAACCAAAAATCTTGTGTTGCCCCAAAAATCCGAATCTTGAACCAAAGAACTAACCCGTTGCAGCAAGTTTTCTTCAAGCTGAAAAAAGAGAAGACATAAAACCCATCCTTAGGATGCCCACAGGAAATTCAAATACGATTAACCAACGATCAATCAAAGCAACTTGACTCACTTGTTCCCATGCAGAAGATGACATTGCCACATAGACAGAAAGAATAACACAGCCAGGCCTGATATAACTCTCCATTTCTGATGGAATGCTAGAAAGCCAGCTATAAATCTGAAATTAAGAGATGACCAATGTTAGGACTTGAAGGAGAGCAGCCAATAATTTTTGAAATTTCAAGAAGATTAGAATATCACCTCAGATCGCAATGTCCCAGGGAGCTGACTAGGATCTTTTCCAAGTAGTTTGAAAACTATCTTTCCGGTGCGGTCCTGTTTCAAACACACATAAAGGTATTTTTAGATCTGCTTTGCTAAGACATTGATTTTAGTTGACAAAGGGAATATGGTTAGCTGCACACCTGAGCATCAGAGTTTAAGCTGGGAGGAGAATAATCCGAACCAGACGAAGCATAACCAGATTGATGCCTGGAAACTTTGAAATTAGGATCTGCAGCAGCTCCTCTGAGTGATGCACCAAAGAGCTCTAGGGGCAAACAACCAGTCCTGGGACTGGGACTAGTGTTTCTGCAACTGTTAGATCTCATGGTTTCAGGAGATGTCTGCAACGGGAACAGCTCCTGCATGACCGGAGATGATGATGGCGATCTATCCTCAACTGGGTTACTGCTCGCAGAAGAATAATATTTTCCTGAAGATGCAACCGTTGGTCGACTCTCATCTTCTGGTGAAGAGGTGAATAGTTGTAGAGATAAGCTAGATCTAGTGTCCTGAGCGCGTGAATCTGAATCCTGAGAAGGAGACCGGTTACTGCTACTGGTTATCTCTCCTCCTCCGAAAGAAGGAAACTCGAAAGTTCTCTTTTCTAAATTGGTTGCAGTGGCATGGTCCGAAGAAGTTAACTTAGTCTTATCACCTCTGTTTTTGTTACCAAACGCTCCTTGAGATAACAAAGCTATGGCCTCGGGGGCAGATGAACCTAAAGTTGTGGAGAGAACAGCAAGTAAGTCCATGGTAGATGGAGAAGAAACCCCATTCATATCATTTTGTGGATTCATCCCTGAAGGTTGATCCAGATTTTTCCTGGCTAAAACTCCGATATTGTTCAACTTTGAGACAATATCCATAGGCAAAGGTAACGCATTAATCTTGTTAAGAATCTGAAGAAGCTGCTCTCTTTGTGGTACTGCCGGAGACCCATTAGGTTTAGCCTCGTTCCTACCTGCGGAACAGAGACCAAGCATTTAAAATCTAAAACAGAACTACCAGAATGGAGAATGATGCAGATCCTAAGTACCTTGTGCACAAGCTAAAGCTGTTAACAAACCCATAATGTCCATATTAGTGTGATTAGAGGTGTTATCACAATTCCCCGGAGCTACAGCCCGAGAAGTAATCTCCTCAGGCTGAGTTTTCCTCCTCCGCCTGTTATGGCCAGCCAATCTACGCCTACAGCTTCTCTTTCCCTCATCAAACTCAGAAAGAAGATGAAACCTGCAAGCCAAAAGTTGCAATCTTTTAAGACCCAATCATAACCAGAAAAAAAGAGACTGATTTTGAACAAAGACAGATTCTTTCACCTGCTACACTGTTGGCAAAACCTCTGCATCTGTTTCCCAACAAGAGGTTTGGTAGCTTTGCTGTGAACCTCACACACTTTATGTCTTCTGTGATAATCCTTGGCAAGTGAAAGATCTTCCTTACAATTATCCACCTGACACTTGGGGTAAATTCCGCCGGCATTTCCCGGAGATCCCGACCTAACCCTCTTGTTGGGTCTGGTTACGACCGGCGTCTCTTCAACAGCGTTAAAACCACTGCTCAGATTCAAATCAAGGCCCCTTTCTCCTCCTTCGTAACTCAAACCGCCGACGTTGTTGTTGTTGTCGTTAGTCCTCGCATTGACATCAAACTGCGTGTCGTTTCGAGCCTCCCCGTCTATTTGTTTAGCCTCAAATCTCTGGCTGTCCCATTCCCACATCCTGGGATTCCAGTCCTCATCCCTCTGCTGCGGCTGAGATGGCACAAGCCAGTGCGGCTGGTGATTCGACATCTGGTGATAAAGATCGCGTTTTCTTCCTATCGGATGGTGAACTGAAATCGGACCAGCGACTTGAGGACCTACCTCCTCCATTTCTATCTCTCTTCTTCACCTTTCAGCAACTGAAAATCAACAGATTCAACACATGGAATTACACTCCAAAAGAAATTAAAAAAGCTTCTTTTTTTACCCTTTTTGAAATCAATCAATTTCATAGCCTCATTTGGGGATCCGAAAATAGAAGAGAGATACAGAGCGAGAGAGAGAGAGAGAGATCAGATGGAAGAGAGATCAGTCGCTGAAACTTCCACTTGAACATCAACCACTAGAATAGCCTCCGTACCCCAAAAAAAAAAAAAAAAATGGGGAGAACGAAACGGAATCGTCGTACCTTCTTAGCATAACTCTGCTAGGTGGAACTAGTTTACACGAATTCCGTTACGGAATCCCAGCTTCAAGCATAAAAACCCTTTCTCAATCCAACAAGGAAATCGAATCGAACAATCAGAGACTTGTGCAGATTTGAGGAGCTCCAAAATCGAATCTCGGCTTCCAAAATCGAATCAAGGAACGAGAGGGATTCAAGGGTTTGGTATTCTTCTGTGCAGCTTCTCTCTGCCTTGTTTTCCCTCTCAATTCTTATTGTTTATCTGTGTTCGTCTTCGTCTTCTTCTTTTTGAGCCTTTCCTTGTTCTGTGTTTGTCTTCGACATCTTCTTACCTTTTACGAAACTTTTCTTATTTGGTACGGTGGTGGTGGCATAAACCGTAAATTCGGAAAGAAGAAGGGTGTTTTCTGTCTGAGAGAAAGTTGAAGGATCCAAGATACAGTACTTCACATTGCATAAAAAAAAAAATAAAAAAAAATGAAAACAATATCAAATTTGTAGCATCATCATCTCTCTAGCGTCTGCATTTGATTTGTTGTATTCAACACTAATGAATCTTGAGAATAAAGTAACTAACCATATTAGGTTTTGAATTCTTTCAACTTGTGCACTTTCCTGAGCTCACCAGCTATAGAACCTCTCATAAGAACAGTCTCTTGCTTCGTTATGAAAATATCAAACTTTCATCAACAACTCCTCTATATTCACGATCTTCAACAAACATTCACCGTGTTACAACATTAAATTGATCATATTTCATTTGAAAACATTTATGGGTCAGAGATCAAAAACCTCGTAACACCATGAGTTTGCTAATTCATCTCACAATGTAGTTGATATTTCTTGATTGGACTTGTAGCAAATGGTTCACTGCACGTGGGTCATTGCTCATTATCTACGGGTACAATCATTCTCCCATTATATTTACCATTCGTCAACTCTTTTTTTTTTTTTTTTTTTTTTTTGAATGGAAATGTTAAATTAATCCAACCAAAAAATCGTTTTGACAATGAATGCATCCGAAGCTAAAAATCTAGAGAGTTATCTGTTTTTTTCAATACAAAGAATGAGTCACCGGAAAGAGAACCATAATTCAATTCCTTCTTTAAACCGAGTATCCCCTTGTCTTCGAATTGTTGTGAGCCTATTGCGAATTTGTTTGTCGATCTGGTGAGCAATTTGAGATGGAAGAGTAGAGGGTTCGCCATGCCTTCTGTTATTCCGTCTCGCCAAATAGAGTGAATCGCAGCCTGAAATACATACCGCAATAGAAACTGTGTCAAATGTTCTCTAGTTCCATCCAATAGAACCTCCATGATTGCATCCCACGATGTCGAAAAATCTGTATTCAGCATCTTCTGAGTAAGGTTCCCCTAAATCGCTGCAGAATAACTGCACTCGAAGAAAAGGTGGTTCCTTGTTTCGACCGGACATTGACAAAAAACGCACAACAAATTTGCTCCCACGTTCCAAGCCATCATTCGATCACCCGTAGAGAGACGATTGCGAGTAGCCAGCCAAGTTGTAAATGAATACTTAGGCGTAGAGTGTTTGAACCATACTCCATCATACCAGCTACACCTTGGTCTAGTCTCACGTGTAAGCTTCCAGGTTTCCAATGAGCTGAACCTCGGTTTGAATTTACTCCCATGTTTCCAAAGAACCCGATCCTCTGTTTGCAAATCTGTTCTCTCCCGAAGTTTTTCGATCTCCTCCTCTATTTGGTTCAGCTGCTCCACGCGATGTCTTCGCCTTCTATGCGTGGCGAGGACCGAAGACACCGACGAGTTAAGCCGAATACCCAAATCTATGCATCCTCTGTTTCCTGCAATCTCAATGAGTCTACCAAGCGGGTTCCATTTATCAAACCAAAAAGATGTCAAAACACCATTGTTAACCTCGACCATTGTTAACGGCTTGGATACCTCTCTGTATTTCAGAATCTTCTTCCACATCCAAGACCCAAGTGTAGATGTCTCTTTCACCGACCAGAAAGAACTCTCGCGTATGAGATACATTCGAATCCAATTCACCCACATCGATGAGTGAGCCGATAGAATCCTCCACACAAGTTTCAGACAACTCACATTATTTGCTTCAGACAGAGAACGCAGCCCCATACCACATTCTTCTTTCGAGGTATATACTTCGTGCCACGCTATTTTGGCTTTCTTTGGGTTTAGGTCTGGACCTGACCAGAGAAAGGCTGCATAGAGTTTGTCAATTTCATTAATGCAGGCTTTCGGCAAGCGAAAGGCTGATATCCAGAAGTTGGTGAGGCTATGTATCACCGATGCTATTAGCTGAAGTCGTCCTGCAAATGAGAGATATCGGGCGGTCCAACTAGATATTCTTCCTCTAATTTTCTCTAGAAAAGGTGTGTAGTCATTCATTGTCATCTGCTTTGTCAAGAGAGGTAAACCCAGATATCGAACAGGTAACACTCCGGTGTCGAAGGGGAACTGTTCCAGAATTTCATCTCGCGTTGTCTCAGAGACTCCGGCAAGGTAAAGTGTTGATTTCTCGAGACTAATGTTGAGACCAGAAACCTCAGCAAACTCCTTGAACACCTCTAGAATCCCCTCAATAGAACGTTTTTTCTCATCTGAGAAAATCAACAAATCATCCGCGAAGCATAAATGAGTGAGCTGAAGATTCTGACAATATGGATGATACCCGATTTTACGGTCCGAAGCTGCTTTGTCTAGCTTTTTTGAGAGCACGTGCATACAAATTACAAACAAATACGGTGAGAGCTAGCATCCTTGACGGAGACCTCTCTCGCTTTGAAAGTAACCAACAAGTTCGCCATTCACTTGCACAGAAAATGAAGCTGTAGTGATGCACAGTTTGATCCAGTGAATATATGTCTCAGGAAACTTCAGAGCAGACAGAGTAGTGAGTAGGAAGGACCATTGTACCGAATCAAATGCCTTAGATATGTCTATCTTCACTGCACATCGTGGGGAGACTGTATCTTTGTGATAGTTTTTTACCAGCTCTGAAGCTAACAACACATTCTCCATGAGTAATCTATCCTTAACAAACGCGGACTGGTTTGGAGCAATGAACTGTGGGAGTACTCTTTTCAGCCGGTTAGCTAAGATTTTTGAGATTACCTTGTAGATCACGTTGCAGCATGATATTGGTCTGTAATCCTTCATTTTTTTGCCTCTGTGGTCTTGGGTATGAGGGCTAAAATAGTAGAGTTTATTCCCTTAGGAAGGAATCCCTGACTAAAAAATGACTCGATGGCGATAACAAACTCCCTTCCTATTATCGGCCATATCTCTTTAAAAAATTCAGTCGTGTAGCCATCAGACCCTGGGGATTTGTTGTTCGGCATTGCAAATAAGACTCCCTTAATCTTCTCTTCAGTGACAAAGCGCGTTAGTAGGCCGCAATCTACATCACTGCATTGAAAGTCAAGTAAATCTCTCATTTCCTCCTCTGTAATCCCTTGATAGTTTAGTACTTTCCGAGACAGAAACTCGTGAAAAAAACCCTCGGCTTCTTTTTTAAGATCCTCATGTGTAACTGCAATTGTACCATCCTCTTTTTCTATCTCTCTTATCGAATTTCTCGCCTCCCTTGCTTTCGCAGCTTGGTGGAAATATCGATTATTCCCATCTCCTACTAGCAACCAGTGTAGTTTAGACTTTTGGCGTAAAAAGCGCTCTTCCAAGTCAGCTAAGGGACGCCACTTACTGTAAGCTCTTGCTTCCTCTTCCATTGCCAACTGTGATGGTTGAGATAGCGTTCTCGTTTGACAATTGCAGAGAGCTTCAAAAGCCAGTTTCGTTTGCTTAGTTAAGTCTCCCAGCAGATCCTTACTTAGCTGACGAATTCTTGGTTTTAGCTCCTTAAGTTTCTTCGAAAATCTATGCAAGGTGGATGTGGAGTTGTAAAGAGTGTCTGTCTCCCCCCAGAACTCTTCTACTAGAGGCAAAAAAACCCGTTGCAGTAGCCAAAGCATTTGTGAATTTGAAAGGTTTTCGGCGTCTCACAATGTCCTCTGTAGCAATCAAAATACGACATCTCATATGGTCAGAGCATACCCCTGGCTCAAAAACACTATAAGACTGTGAAAATGACATCAACCATGCATTATTAACCAAGACTCTATCCAGCTTTTTGCAGATCAAATCCTCTTCTCTTTTGTTGCACCAAGTGAATAGCGGACCATGAAATTTCATGTCCATTAGAGAGCAATAGTGTGCTGTGTCTTGGAAATCTCTCATACCGGTCGGAATCGTTGGTGATGTAATGAAATTTGAGTGCTCCTCTGCCTCCAAAATTTCATTGAAATCACCAAGAACCATCCAAAGTTTATTTCTGAACATAGGAGCATCTTGATGATTTTTTAGATCGTCCCATAGCTCCTTACGCTCCTCCGCACTATTAGACGCATATACAAATGAACAACAGAATTCCTCCTCTGCTCCCTCCAACAAAATCGAACAGGTGATTAATTGAGCGCTTTTAAAGCAAGGTGTTACCCGTACTTTTGGACTCCAAACCACCCAAAGTCTTCCCCTTCTATTGAATTTATAATTTGAAATGTCAGGATGCAGTCTAACTGGTTCTCCCACCGCACTAGTCACAAAGCTAAGACCCTTCCACGAGAACATGTTTATCAGCACGTGTGTGAGATGTACCCATAGCGGAACCGATGTTACCTCCGGCGACTTTTCCTCTGTAAATGGAGACCATTTAGACATAACCACTGGTATTTCTGCCAAGTTCCACATTCCTCTTCGAAGGATTCTGTTTCGCGTACTTGGATTAGAGATCCGAAATTTCATGGTTGTTGAATTTACCACAAAGACATCAATCATCTGTGATTTATCCCCCATCGCCCATATTTTGTTGACAATTAGATAAACTTTTGCGATATGTGGAGCCGTTGCCAAAAAGCGTCCCACCAAAAAATCTTCCCATAAAGACGAAGAATCCTCAAAAACTTCGTCCGACACCGTTACGGAACCCACCCCATCTTGAACCGAGACATCCAGATCGTATTTAGTTAACACTTTCTTTGATTGTACCACGTTTGCCCATGAAATCCCTGCCTTCACTGCTCCTGGAACCGTAGCTGGATCTGTAACGATCGGATTTTGATTCCCCGACCCTTCCCCTGCCCTCGTCGAGACCATCTCCCCCGGAAGAAGAGATAAACCGGCGACGGCGGACTGCCGTGAAGGTGAAGAAAAACGAAAAACCCTAATCCACCTTTTTTTTCGCCCTCAGAGCAAAACGCACCATTCGTCAACTCTGATGTGTGCAACTGAAATATATAGAATTCAAGGAAATGACGTTTAAGTTTCCTTAAAAAAACATTAGTTAAATACTATCACCTAGGTTTATTATCGAGTAATTAAGTCGTCGAAGCCAAAAATAAAATGAGAATGTCTGTGGCATGACACGACTCGTGAATAGTCATCAATTCATCATCTCTACACCGGTGGCTATTTCGAAAATGTTATGAGTTTAAACGCGACCATATACCGCTGAAACAGAGCTCAATTTCCTTTTTTTTTCCATTTAAAAACAAAGTTAAATGAATACAGAAAACTTGAATGACCTTGGAAAACAATATGAATCCATTTTTGAATAAAACTCTTAAATTAATAAATGTCATGTGTAGGTTGTATATATATACTAGTATGAATATAACAAACGCACAAGCACAACAAGAGTAAAATCTTTGTTACTTTAAATAACGCATTCACGCATTGTCTTTTTGACATATATATGTACATACAGTAGTGTCTTTTTGTTCATGTCTGAAGCGTGGCAAGCAGATTGTTATGTAATGGATCAGAGACGTGGTCAACAAGATTTTGTACAGGACCTTTGCCAGTGAAAGCAGCCTGTGCGTAGAATCCAAGCCACGCGACCATCGCTAGTCTCCCGTTTTTAATCTCTTTAACCTTAAGATCTTCAAAAGCTACGGGGTCCTCGGAGAGGTTCAAGGGATCGAAAAGCGTCCCTCCTGGATAGTTTATGTCTCCTGGCAAGTATATCCCCAGTGGCTCTAAGGCCTCAATGCCACAGTATCTTGCGTATTCCGGTCCTACCTGTATTACGAGAAATGTATGAGATGAGGCATGTGCGTGTATTTGATGTCTTAAAAAGATTTAGTATATTACCATCAAGAGTGCTTGGCAAATGGCAATTACAACGACACCTTGGCTTCCAGCTACGTGAAGCCCTGGAATGCCGAGATAGTCCAACGTCTCTCCCTGGTGAGAGAAGAAATGTTTATCACAGGTCAAGCTACTGAGTCAGGGAGAGAAGAAAGTAATGAACCAAAAACCTGAAGCTTGGAATAGCCGACTCGCCACCATACGGGTTCAGCAAAATGAAAAGCTCCAGTGAGATCGAATACTTCTGGGATTAGAGCACCCAACGCTGCAAGCATGGCCCAACGAGCATGAAGTATTTCAAAGCTGCAAAAAGCAAGCGGTAGGACTAAACAAGCTGTTCCAAGAGTTGTAAACTGTAAAGAACAAAGGTAGAAAATGAGAGGAGGAAGACTCACTTGAAGTACTTATCAAAAGTCAGACGGTCCTTGCCAAGTCCTGCAATGTCGAATCCATAATCACCAGGAAGTTCTCCTGTAAGGTATGGAGGATAATCATATGGGACTGGACCAAACCAACGGGGACGTTCTTCTCCATACCACTTGCTGCACACTTACCAAAACAAACCAAAGGAAATTGTGTGACCCATGTCTACATTCAAATAGCACTTTCGTATCAAGACTCAAATCATTTACCATCATATCAAACATTGAGCACAATAATTGCAAATGGTATACAATTTAACTTCACTTATCTAACCATACTACAACGACTTTAAAAGAATCAAGAAAATTCAATTTTTCCATTTGATACATATGTCACAATAACCTTAATCTTAATTACCTGTCGCTTCTAGCCTTTAGAGCTTTAGCCTTGAATCTGGAAGCATTCTCCACTGCCTCTTTCTTTTTCTCTTCCAATCTCCGCCGCAGAGATTCTCCCAACGAGCTATTCGCGATTGCTTTGACCGCCGTGAACGGTATCGCCGAGAAAACCAACACACCGGCTAGCTAAAAAAATCGGCAGCAGCAAAAGTTTTTTTAATAAAAACGAGAATTAAAACAAAAAAAAACTGATTTCGAAAGGAACATTCCCTCAATTCAAACAAACCTCTTGCCACGAAGCTCTGCAAATAGAACGGGGCCTTTTCACGGCGATTCTACTACGAGGCTCAGGCGCGAGTCTCCTCGGAAGAGAGTGGAAGGATGAACAACTTGAGGAAAGTGACAGCCTCTCCTGTAACAGAGCCATGGATTTGGCTCTCCGTGGAATTTGTTTGTTTAGTTTCACTGAATCAAATAAACCGTAGGGAGAGAAAGATTCATGAAGTTGGAGGTGGAAAAAGAAAGTAGCGGTCACAAATTTCCACAAAACAAATAAATGATTCATTGATTTTCAAGACCAAATTTTCTACGTTACGGGATCTGTCGACGTGTCTTGATATTAGCCTCTTCTTTTAACACCCGGCCTCGGCGGAATATTCTAGGCCCAACAATGTAACTGGGCCAATTACGCTAAATTCTTAAACCATCTAAAACGAAGTCGTTTTCGCTCCGAGGATGATTTTTGAAACGACAAACGTTTGCCGAACAGCACAGCTTGTGCCTCCTCCACATTGCTAAGACTCCGAGAAATCTCATTCATGATCATTCTCTTTTTACAGAGTGAAAATATGTATGACTGAACAATGTTTCAATGGATGATTGAGATTTAATCAGAATTAGTCTGTATCAGATCCCAAGTCAGATTTGATATGGATCGCATGTTGTATCAGAATCAAACTACTCAGATTTGATATGGATCGCAGTAAGATCAAAGTTTGTAACAATATACAATCATTTTAAAAAACGAAACACTCTCGAGACTCTTTCCTCAATCTTCGTAGATTCGACACTCTTCGGTCTCAGGATTCTCTTGGCAGAAACTCTCGAGAGGATCCTGGTTTAGGAGCTTGAGCTTGATCCTCAGATCTGCTTTGGCTTGGCTCACCTCTTCCACTTCGTCCCACGCGATTCTACACTCCTCCGATCTCTCGTCCCCCTCGCAAACCTCCGTCGCTTCCTTCACTTTCTCCTCTATCATCTCCGATAGCTTCTCCTCCCTCATCTTCGTCCCCTTGTACTTTGCCGTCGCCGTCGTCGCTACCAACAGCCTGAATCGCCTCGGTTCTACTTGTCTCGGGCGGAAAATCACCGATCCAGTTGAGATCGACGGTCTCTGATGGTGTGACGGAAGCAGCACTCTCCCGTGGCTCGCTGTCGCCGAGATCATCTCTGAGAATTCCGTCTTCTCTTTTCTTTCTCAAAATTCTCGATTTTACGAAATAATTTATTTGGGCCGATAGACTGGTTGGGTAATTGAATTACAAAGAGGCCCTAGAACCTTCCTAGTTCTATTTGCCACGTCATTTAGTGAAATTCTCTTAATATTTTTTTTTTTAATTTGTGAGGCTTATCCAGAAGACAATCATCATCATACAGTTGGACTTTTTTTCTTTCCTGCAAGGTAGTTGAGATATAAGCACAAGAGAAAGCTGACCACTTCAGCTACCCCTCTTGTTTTAGGTGTTCACCAACTTTGATGTCGTTGAGACTTACATTATACATATATAAAATGATATTATTATCTTATTATATACACCCATCGTATTTCATAGCTTATTGTTTTTTGAGGTCTTGTCAAAACTAGTCCAATCTGAGCATAACAATAACCTTGTGCTATCTTTCTTTTACCATTTTATATGTATAACCACAGGGACAATTGTAGTAAATGAAATAATAAGCCTCAGGAAGCACAATGCACAAATCAGATCGAAATACTGCATATTGCAAACAATGGAGAAGTCCACTTTTGAAACCATGTACGTAACTACTTATATATACAGTAGTACAGTACAGGACACAGAGATATGCATATATCTATTAAAAAAATATATATATACATATATGACTATTTATATGGGTATTATATAGAGGTAGTTTTTGAGGAAAATACTTGGGGAGGAGGAAACTGAGAGTCGACCCCTTGTATGTTTTTGCCCTTCTTCCTTTCTAGTAATTACAATATTACCTTGTAAGCATATTCTCCTATTGAATGCTATATATTCTCCTCTGTTTCCTTTTTCCATTTGCCTCTCGTTATTTCCGTAATTACCCTCTCCACCTATCCTTTGGGGTCATTCACTCTCCTTTTTAGCATATCATCATCCCATTTATGATTTTGTTCACATTTAGGTGGGCATTTCTTAACTTAAAAAAGTTAAAACCAAACCAATAAACTGAACCGCACATTTACACTTATAAGACTCTAAACCTGTAAAAAATGAATACAAACCATAGACAATTCGGGAATTACCAAACCTTTTAATTAACCAAAAAAAAAAAAAATGGCAGGGGGTTTTATATCCAGTGGCAATATCGTAATAACCAGGGATAAATAGGGGTGATTGAGAAAAGCGTGGACTAAAACTGAAAAAATGGAGACCAAGTTTTGGCTGTTTGGTTGATCGTATCGCCAAGTCCCCCGCACACTATATAAATACTTTTGACGGGCAAAGGAAAAAAAAAAAAAGAACACTGAATTCTCTGAGACTTTGACACTCACCAACCCAAAATCTCTGAAAAACCTAAAAAGTTATCGCCCATGGATTCAGATTTCGGAATCCCCAGAGAGCTCTCCCCTCTTCAGCAACTCCGATCTCAGTACCACCCTGAGCTTCCTCCTTGTCTCCAGGTTCTTCTTCTTCTTCTTCTTCTTCTTCTTCTTCTTATTCGTCTTCTCCTTAGATCTCTCTTCCTTCCTTCCTTTTCACTGTTGCTACTGTCTCCAATGCTTGGATCTCTATGTTTTTCATTGAAATCGTTTTTGTTTCATTGTTTCATATCCTCACAGTTTCGTTATTTCACGAATATTTGAATCCCTTCGAATCGTTTACCGTGATTTTCTGTTCGAGGAACTTGCAATATTTGTGCAGCTCATGCAGATCTGTTTACACGATGGCTGTGATTGCGATCTAGGTTTCGGATCCCCTTATATATTCCTTTTGCAGCAATAGTCTGATTTAGTATTTCGGTTTTGAGTTTTCAGTTTAGCGCGGTAGGTGGAATTTTGCATGTCGACGTGAACTACCGTAATGTAGTTAATAGTAATTGGGCCTTGTTATGGTTCAATGCGGTTTTATGGAACAGAGTTTCTAAAATCTTTTGGAATCGTAGCTGAATTTGTTCTTGATCGGTGTACATTTCAGGGAACCACTGTCCGTGTGGAACTTGGTGATGGAACCACTGTGGCAAAGGCCGGTGACGCCCATATCATTGCCCGTGCCTTCCCGCATACACTGGGCCAGCCTTTAGCTCACTTCCTCAGGGCTACTGCCAAAGTTCCTGATGCTCAGATCATTACCGAGCATCCAGCGATTAGGTGTGCATGCTTCTGAGTACTATGTTCTCTGTAATTCTTGCTCTGCGGTTATGTTGTTGGTTAGAGCTGGTTGTTTTATATTGTAGGGTGGGAATTGTGTTTTCTGGGAGGCAGGCTCCTGGTGGTCACAATGTAATTTGGGGTCTTTACGAGGCTCTCAAAGTGCACAACAAGAAGAACACTTTGCTAGGATTCTTGGGTAAGCCCTGTTTTTATCCGTTAAATTGGTTTTCTTATTTCTGTAACTTCACTGTTTGCTCTAAGGTCACATCTTACTTCCGTATTGATTTCTGCCTGCTCATTGATTATAAACTTTTTTTTTGTTACCTGTCAACAGGTGGTTCCGAAGGCCTGTTTGCCCAAAAGACCCTGGAAATCACTGATAATGTCCTCCAAACCTACAAAAACCAAGGTTGGTTGTTTGATAAAGACCTTGATAAGATGATTCATAATTTTATCTCTACATCTTTCTGACATATGGCATTTGAATTTATGGCGTCTCAGGTGGCTTTGATTTGCTTGGAAGAACCAAGGATCAGATTAGAACAACTGAGCAGGTTAATGCTGCACTAAAAGCTTGCACGGATTTGAAATTGGATGGTCTTGTTATCATTGGAGGTACCTAGTGTTCTTATTTTTTAGGGAGTTTGTAGTGGTGGTATCTAATGCTTTTAATTTTGTAAATCTGACTGTTGAAGTTTATCCCAATTTATTTTATAAATCAATACTTTTTATTGGCTAGGTGTAACATCAAACACAGATGCTGCTCATCTTGCTGAATTTTTTGCTGAAGCAAAATGCCCAACAAAGGTCCTAGTTTTTCCCCAGCTTACTTTTTTTCTTTCATCTGATCTTGACTTCATGAAAAAATTTAGTGATACCGTTACACCTTTCAAATGAAGAATTCGTTAATAGCAGAAATTACCAATATATTTCAGGTAGTTGGTGTTCCGGTCACTATTAATGGAGATCTCAAGAATCAGTTTGTGGAGGCAAACGTTGGTTTCGACACTACATGCAAGGTATTGTAGCCAACAATATTTCCTTGCCCTCGCCAGACCGTTCGGATTAATAACATTTTTATCTCGTTATTAAGGCTAATATTATTGTGTACAGGTGAATTCTCAGCTAATTAGCAATGTCTGCACCGATGCCCTTTCAGCAGAGAAGGTAAATGCTATTCCGGACTTTAATGTTTTAGAAAGATTGCTAGGGTACTCATAACCATTAAACTGTTTCAGTCTAGTTGCATCTTGTGAAAATTTATATTCATATTGACATTGTTTTTTGGTTAAAAATGCGGAATTCATTATGGTGAGATAATTGCGAAGTTGGGTTCTTTATGTTTCTGTTAGCAAGCTTTCTCTATAATAATATGTGTTCTCCTCTGTATTTCCAGTATTATTACTTCGTTCGCCTCATGGGTCGGAAGCATTCACATGTTGCCCTTGAGTGTACACTTCAGTCTCATCCAAACATGGTATTCCTTTTAAACATAAACAATCGAGGTTGTTGGCAATGCTGTCTCTAGATTCTCATTTGCATGTGATGCGATTGTCTCAGGTGATATTGGGTGAGGAGGTTACAGCATCGAAGCTCACAATATTTGACATCACAAAACAAATCTGTGATGCTGTTCAAGCGAGAGCGGGACAAGGTCTCATATTTAAACGAGTTTATGCGATGTTTGGCCGTGATGTCTTTGGCTTGTTCACTAACTTTTAGTGATAAACCGTTTATTTGTACCAGACAAAAATCATGGAGTCATCCTAATTCCTGAAGGTATCGTGGAGAGTATTCCTGAACTCTATGCTCTGTTGAAGGTAATGGCTCAGTAGTGGCAAGCATTTCTATCTATCATTTGAAAAGCTAATTGTCTGGTTTCTGGAGTACCAAAATATTCACATGTTGTTGACGTTGCTGCGATGCAGGAAATTCATGGACTGCTTAAGGAGGGTGTGCATGCTGATAATATTTCTACTCAGCTGTCACCTTGGTCATCTGCTTTGTTTGGGTTTTTGCCTCCATTCATTAAGAAACAGGTTCTAATTCTTTGACATGGGTCTTTTATTTGTTTTCCTCGCATTTAAACAAGTCTGAATACGTATTAAATTGTCGTCTGTCTTGCTGCAGCTACTTCTGCATCCCGAGTCTGATGATTCGGCTCAGCTATCCCAGGTAAAAAGAATGAAAATGATGGCTACTGTGCTTTACAAAGTTGGAATCCTAATTTTTCCCATTTGCTTTCTTCCGTAGATTGAGACAGAAAAACTTCTAGCCTATCTCGTGGAGACTGAAATGAACAAGCGCATGGTATGCTGCACGTTTTTTTTTCTCTTTCACAAATCACAATCTAAGTTAGCGTTATTTTTCTATTTTTTATTTACTAACATTGCCTGAATGAATATTCAAGTTGGTCAAGGGATATAAAAAACAATCTTTCCCCTAACACTAATTTTTGAAAATGACAGAAAGAAGGGACATACAAAGGGAAGAAATTCAACGCTATCTGCCACTTTTTTGGATACCAAGCTCGTGGATCTCTGCCATCAAAATTCGACTGTGACTATGCCTATGTATGTGATCGCCAAGTGCATGCACTACAATGATATTGCAAATTTAAAATATTGACATGATAACATTATGCAGGTTCTTGGGCATATATGTTACCACATCCTTGCAGCTGGTTTGAACGGTTACATGGCAACTGTGACTAACCTGAGGAGTCCTGTAAACAAATGGAAATGTGGTGCTGCACCTATCACAGTTAAGTTTTTAAGATGAAGTTTGTTTAGTATACGCTCTTTCCAAGTTTCAGCTTTAGTGACCTAGTCTCTCTTTCACTGCCAACCTGTAGGCAATGATGACAGTGAAGCGCTGGTCCCAAAATTCTGGTTCAAGTTCAATTGGTAGACCTGTAATTCATCCAGCAACGGTGGACTTGAAAGGCAAAGCATACGAGTAAGTCGCTAAACATCTCTCTGTCATACACAAGAGAAGAGCATGAGAAAGAATTGAGGTGAAGTGATGGGGTTGACTTTGTTTGATTGGTGTCAAATGATTTTCAGGCTGTTGAGAAAGAACGCGCAGAAATTCTTGATGGAAGATATGTACAGAAACCCAGGACCGCTTCAGTATGATGGTCCAGGTGCAGAAACAAAGGTGGTAAGCCTTTATGTAGAAGACCAGGATTACATGGGGAGAATCAAGTTGCTGCAGGAGTATCTCGATCAGGTGCCTCATTTTTTATTTATTTTAAAATCACGACACAGGCCAAGTTATGATGATATCTCACATGTGGGATTGTTAATAATTGACAGGTGAGGACTATTGTGAAACCGGGCTGCTCTCAAGATGTATTGAAAGCGGCATTGAGTGTTATGGCTTCGGTGACTGATGTTCTCTCCACAATCTCTTCTTCTTCCACCAGCGGTCAACAATTTGCTTGAGATTTTTCTTACATCTCCCCAACTTTTTTTTTTAATTTTAATTCGTCGGTTTTTTTACTTCATTCTCTCTCTCTCTCTGGATTCGTGACGCAACTCTATTGTTGAAAGTTGAGTTTAGGAAAAAGAATAATCAAATTTATGGATTTGAGTAATTTGAAGATTACAGAGCAATATGTGTATCTAAACCAAATCAGGGTATTTCCTTCTTTATTAACATATACCAAAATTAAAACTACCCGCATATAATTGCTTTTTTGTGTCTAATGATTTCTCAAAAGTTACGAATTATAAAATTTTGTAAACATGAGAGAGTATAAAATCTTGTAAAAAAATAATAATAAAGAAGGAGACCGCTCCCGTTTGAATTTTGAATAATCTACCCGTTGTCGAAACGCCAGGGAAAAGGAATCTATCATTTCAATCTCATTTTTATTATATAACCGCCCTTCATTCTTTTTCACGAGAGAGAGAGCCGGAGAAGAAGATTTTTGAGAGAGAGAGAGAGAGATGGACAAGGAAGTTATAGCTGTTTCCGCCATGGACGCTTTCGAGAAGCTTGAGAAAGTTGGTGAAGGGACGTACGGGAAAGTTTACAGAGCAAAAGAGAAAACTACCGGAAATATCGTCGCTCTTAAGAAGACGCGTCTCACAGAGGACGAAGAAGGCGTTCCTTCCACCACCCTCCGCGAGATCTCCATCTTGCGCATGCTCGCTCGTGATCCCCACATCGTTAGGTTAGATTTAACCGCTGATTCCTTGTAATTTCCCCATTTTTTCTCGATTTCTCTCTCTTTTGATTTTAGGGACCTAGGATTCTCTCATTGTCTCTCGTTAATCTAATTGCTGGATCTCAATTACAAGAGTTTGCTAATTGTTAAATGATTTTATCTCTGATGAGGATTCGTTGATAGATGTTTCCTAGAGTTTGATTTACTTTAGGTTTTTCGTCTGGGATAATCATGACCTTACTGGCATTTCGATCCCAGTTTCAGTCGGTGATTGCAATATCAAGTATACTCTTGCTTCTACCCAGACCTGATTGTCATCTTCTTCAGGTTGATGGACGTTAAGCAAGGACTGAGCAAAGAAGGAAAAACTGTGTTGTACCTTGTTTTCGAGTACATGGATACTGATGTCAAGAAATACATCAGAAGTTTCCGTCAGACCGGAGCCAATATTCCCCCCCAAACTGTCAAGGTCTGTTTATCTTTCTCTCATAGCTTTTATTATGCTCACTTGTTATATACAGTACTCTCCACTGAACCAAACGCAACTTTCTGAAATCATTCTCAGAGCTTGATGTACCAACTATGCAAAGGAATGTCATTCTGCCATGGCCACGGTGTGTTGCACAGGTAAATTGTTCTCTGGTTTTCCTCTCTTTCAGCTGAGACTGATTTGAGAAAATAAACCCGCAAGAGAGATCTCCGGTCTTACTACTTCTCCTGGTGTCGAAACAGGGATCTTAAGCCTCACAATCTCTTGATGGATCCCAAGACAATGAGGCTCAAAATAGCGGATCTTGGTTTAGCCAGAGCCTTCACCCTGCCAATGAAGAAGTATACCCATGAGGTAACCTGTCATCTCAATGTATTGTATGAACCTCGAGCTTCTGGTTTTTAATCGGATGTCCATTGCAACAGATATTAACTCTGTGGTACAGAGCTCCAGAAGTTCTTCTTGGGGCCACCCATTACTCTACAGCTGTGGATATGTGGTCCGTTGGCTGCATATTTGGTACATATTCTCTCTTTGCTCCGTGGATTCACTTGCATATCAAATCTTCAGTTATGAAACCACAACAACTAACATTGTTTCTTTACCATTTGCAGCTGAACTTGTGACCAACCAAGCAATCTTTGCTGGGGACTCTGAGCTCCAACAGCTCCTCCATATTTTCAGGTAAGTCTTTGTCCTGTTTCTTCACCCCCTCTTACTCGACAAACACAACAACAACAACTGCTGACATTATTTATTTTCTCGGGAAAACTCAGGTTGCTCGGGACACCCAACGAAACAATGTGGCCAGGAGTGAGCACACTCACGAACTGGCACGAATACCCACAGTGGAAACCGTTGAGCCTCTCCTCATCTGTTCCAAGCCTCGACGAGGCTGGACTTGATCTCCTATCTGTAAGTCCAAAAGCTGTTTAATCAGTTAATCAAAAACACACTCAACAGACGAACTAATTGCGTTGTTATATATATCTTCCTGGAACAGAAAATGCTGCAGTACGAGCCAGCGAAACGAATCTCAGCAAAGATGGCTATGGAGCATCCTTACTTTGATGATCTGCCAGAAAAGACCTCTCTCTGAGGATTTAAAAAGTTTTCAGTTAGTATCTTTCCCAAACTTAGCTTTGTGCTTCTTTCAAAGCATATCTCTAGTGTGCTTCACACTCTATGAACCTATTATCACCTCTGATTGTGTTTCTTTCTGTTCCCAAATTTGTATCAAAGGCTTTTTTTTTAGCTTTCAACGTTTTTTTTATAAGAAAACATATATATATTCTCTAATCACGGTGTTCGATACATCTGGAGGTCCAAGGACAATTATTGAATAAACGAAACAAAATAATACATATAACAAGATCGAGTGTGTGGGGGGGTTTAAGCCACGAGCCACATGAAGAATGTGGGCCAAACAGTGAGTGAAATCGAAGCCAAAGCGTAAGTCCATAGCAGAATCACCGAGCATTCACTCTCCCCAGCTCCGAATAACTGAGTTATTGTACCTGCAGAGTAAGTGATTTAAATCAGTTAATCTAATGGAGTAACTAAAATAAAATCTCTCGAGTTAAAAAAACAAATAGAAAAGAGTTGTTGGTATGCAGCAGCAGCGAACCTAGATTCATCGCTGGTGGGACAGCATACTGAAGAAGAAGAACGAATTGGTACAATGGTTCAGAGGTAATCAAATCCAGCTGATACGCTCCTCTAACGATCAAAACACCGCTTATAGGCAGGAACACGTAACGAGCAACCAAGACGCCGAAAATGGTGGATTTTTTCATTCCTGAGCTCTTGATACCTTTGAGTAGGTTTCCTCCAATAATCAGGGTCATAGCAGGAATGGCCCCATCTCTTCATCCAAAATAAACAAAAGAAGCAAGCTCGATTAAGCTTTTTACAACAAGCGAGTGAGTGAGTTTCTCTCTAAGGTAATGTCTCTATTCTATTTCAATTTACCCCACTAGAGTAACTGAGTCTTGAAGCACCCGGAGAGGAGCTACGTTGCCGATTATCAGGTTCCTTAAAGGAGTAATGAGCCCGATCACAAGCGCGATTATCTGAACACACACACACAAAAAAATTAAAGGTGAGAAAGATTACAGTAGTGTGAAATGAACACATATCTCGAATATTTACCGCAGCGATAGTTGATGGAGCAAATATTGTCTTCAAGTTGACTTTTTCCGACAATGAAACAAGTCTTCGCTTGACTTTGTCCCACCTCCCAACCTGTCAGAAAGACACAGCCACTACCAAAAGGATCAACAACACTCACGATGAATACAAATAGTTATTGATCAAGCGATGAGACCTCATGGTTGTCTTCTTCTTCTTCTTTGGACGGAATCAGTGGGACTTTGCAGCTGTCGTAGTTGGATTCAATAGAAGGTTGGGTTTCAATGGGAGTGTTTGATAGGACACGCATAAGATTGTATACGTAAGTCCATATGTAAACTGATCCCATCTGATAACATTACAAGTATTGTATATACATCATGATGATGATATACACTGATACAACCTTGAATAAGAAGAAGAAGAAGAAGAAAACTTACAGCCATGGAGAGGGCAACATAACCCATTCCATATTTGTGGCAACTCTCAGGATCTCCAAATGGACCTCCTTTGTCTTTACAAATGGCTGGGATTATGATTAGTGGCATATTCCCCAAATTCCCTGTTTTTGGGTTTCGTTAAATTTCATCATTAAACATCAAAAAAAAAAAACAGATTCTGAAATATTCAGAGACATCATGCTAAGATTATGTTGTAGTACCAGCAGCACAGCAACCAAGAATGAGACCACGAAGATGCGAAGGAGGCTTAGTGATGACAATAACGACCCAGCCTAAGAACGAACCAATGATGAAAGTGAGCAGAACATTAACCGGCATGAACCACCTGAAACACAAATGCAAATTTCATTAATTATAACCAGAGAGCAAAGATCTAACTCCTCTCCTGATGGGGGAATCACATTTACTTACATTTTAACCAAGCTTTCATATGTAACACTATCAGCCAAACGGCTTCCGATAAGCGAAGGACTAAACACATAGAAGACAATCTACATATATATATATATACAATAAAAAAAAAAACATAACATAAATGAAAGTCGAATTGTTTTGATTTATCGAGGGAAAAGAGTAAAAATTAAGTAATAACGGACGTTGTTCAAATATTTGCGAGCCTCGTGACCAAGAAGATCGACTCCATCGAGAGCCATATAAAATCCAACTGTTGTTATCAACAGAATCTCCACAACTGGTTTCGATGAAGTTATGAACAGATCCAAAAGCTTCATCATTTCTCCTTCCAATATTTTTATTTTTCCAAAGCTGGAATCTGCAAACGTAATACATGTATGTTTATACGTGATTTCGGTTGTTGCATATGAATTGAGCAGAGAAGAAAACATTGAACTAATGGAGCTACGAGAGAACCGACGATGAAAACAGAGCTCGATAAATATACTCTACTAAACCCGACAAATGTTTCTCCGACAACAATAAAATCAATATTTAAACGTTCAAAAAAAAAATGTAAAGGTTCAAAAAAAAAAACTACCGTTTTGGAAGGATAAAGGGATAGAGAGAGAGAGAATCCGCCGGAGAATCCAGAAAATCGAAACCTTTACAGCTTCACTCTCTCTCTCTCTGACTCTCTCTCTGACTCTTTCTCTCTTTTATTTCTCTCTCTCTCTCTCTATGTAAGAGAAAAACGCGTCTCCAAATTTGGCGTTACACTTGCATGGCCGCTTCTCTGCTCTATAAAAGAAAACTAAACAAATGCTTTTATAAATCTAATTCTCCTTTTTAAGTAAAGGAAAATTATTAATTATCATATCCCACATATTTTATTTCTATAGAATATTAATCTATTTTTTTCAAAAAACTTAATGTACAGCTTGGTATATGCATGCATCATGAGTTGGGTCATACTTGTAGGAAAATCATTTTTTTTTTCATACCTCAACAGTTGTAAATTGATATAGCTCATTCCCCAATTCATGCATGACTTGGGTTATACTCGATATTCAGAAGTTGATATATAGCTCATTCTTCAATTCATAATTTTTGTTATATTAATACACAAACATTAAAAAAATCGGTCAATATATATCGTTAACCGATGATGACGACGTAGATGACATATTATCTTTTATGTTTGAGTAAGTGATGTTATGAATTTTACATTGGAAGTTTGATGAACCTACAATAGTATTATATAGTAAAAGATAAGGATTAATATATTAATTGTTGATTGATCATAATTAATATATTAATTGTTAACTGATCATAAGTTGCAAATTCATGAAACTTAGCATATGATTATTTGTATATTTATAAATTAATAAACACGATAAAATAATAAATTTATTTGATTTTGAATTTGGTCGGTTCAAAATATAACATAGATAAAATAATAAAAAAATAAAAATTTTATACAAATATATGGTCTCATTAATATCATAAAATAATAATTAGTATATATTTTCTCTATTTTACTGTAAGCAATGTTTTAGGGACAAAATTTTGTTTCAAATTATATATGCTTTTAACTTTCAATTAAAAATTAATTTTTTTACTGTTTTTAACTATTTGTGTTCGACAAATTGTTTTATTATCGGTTGAATTGTGTTTTATAGTATTTTAAAAACAATAATTATGAATTTATTGTTAAAACTTGTTTAGTAATATTTCATGATATATCTCATAAATTAATAACTGTATAGATTAATAAAATATCATAATCCTAATATTATTAATTTATATAATTTTTACTATATTATTATTTTTACTAAAAATAAAAATTAAATAAATTTCAAAACCATAAAGACTTACATTTACATATATTTTGCAAAATATATTGTAAATACGTGAATATATCGCGCTTTCCATAGATTATTAATATTTTAATGCAATCCCCACAGTTTTAAAAATCAGATTTTTATCTTATTATAAATTTTATTGTTTTCAGTATTGACATACAGGTAGAGATATTGACATAAAGATAGAGTGATCTTTATTTTTGTCCAATTATTCCTCCTATTATATCTCACTTTATCATTTGATCAACGCGAGTATATAGTGAACTCCAGTTGTTAGAATAACTTCCATCAAGTTTTTACATATATCCCCTTTTTTGTTTTCTAAACTCTGATTTGTTCGAGTAAGCTATAATTTGGCTCAGAATTGCCCATTGATAACTTTAGGGTTTCTCTGAATTTTAAATTGATCATTTAATAAATTTCCATACCGCTCAATCCAACTGCCATATCCTTTTAAAAATTTATTTTTAATGCATTTCATGGAATATGTATTTAAAAAATATCAAAATACACACGAACGTGTGAAGTTAAAAAAATACACGACCTTTTTTTTTCATAAATCGAACTTATATATTTCAACTATTTTCCTTGATTAAAAATTTAAAAAAAAAAACAATTTCCACAAATTTTGGAGAACTCAATTCTTTGTTTGTTTCCTAGATTGTCGTATGTACATACATGACTACAAAATATAAATCAGGCTTCGTCTGAGAACATTTATATCGGACCATCGTCATGCCTGTCGTCACAGCGACTACGACATGTCACCATGTTAATTCGTGGTTCTTGCCGAATATATAGAGATATCGCAGTGTTTTTTTTTTTGAACTAAATTTATATCGCAGTGTTTCTCGGATGGAGAAAAACAATAATCGATTATTTTGTTTATTTTTATAATTGTGTCATCTATCTTCCAGATGATCTGGAGAACTGTTTTTAAAAATTAAAATGTTTTGGTTTTACTAACTTGTGCAAATTACATATCAGGGTCTAATATGTAAAGTTTTGTAATCATAATTCTTACTTTTTTTTATCAATATAACACATTAACACTATATGTATTGATAAATAAATTATTTACATCAGTATACTATTTTTTTATTTACATTAGTATACTATTAAACATAACATCAAGTTGACAGCAATATTAGCAATACTCCACTCTTTTATAAAGAGTATCATTTTAAAATTAAATTTTTGTTTTAGAAAAATATCATTTTATATTTTTAATACAATATTTTGAATAAAATTTCAGTTTTAACCTTATAATTGTAATGTATTAATTAATTAGAAAGATAAATTTATTTATTGTATTAATAAAAAATAGAATATTTTAATAGTTTTTTTAATATGTGTGCAAAAGTATAAAATGATATTTTTATGAAAAAGATGAAGTATTAATTAAATAATATATAATGGTCGATAAATTGGAGTTAAAAAAGATCATCAATATTTTGGCAAAGAAAGAAAAGAGTTACGTTACAGTAGAGCTCTTCGATAGAAGCTAAAAAAAATAACACAAAACAAAGGAACATATTCATATAAGTGATCAATCATTAGTTCCAGTAGTTTATTACCCAAAGAACTATAAATGTGAATTTCTATTTCATGGAAGAAGTACATAAAAGTAAATAGCCTGATAGTAAACATTTTCATACAAAAATACGAACTTTAAAACACAACAAAATGAAATTAAACGAATAAATAGCGGACTGAATATTAATGACAACCAAACTCACTACCAAAAAAGGGTAGATTGTATCACTTAAATTGTATCACAATACTAAGTGATACTATTTTGAATTAGTTATTTATAAATGAAACAAATATACATGGCTTAACATCAATTATGATAATTGATTTTATAATTAACTAGTTTGACATCAATTCAATAAAAGTGATACAAATTTTATTAGTTTGTATCACTTTAAGAAAATTGATATTAACATATAATGTTACATCAATTAGGTGATCGATGTATTTATTAATTTTTGTTAACATCACTTCTAACAATGATGCAAAATTAGCATCAATAAAAACTGATTCTAATAAAAATTACACTAATAATATATACATAATTATGAGAATTAGCTTCAATTAAAAAAAATGATGTAAATGTTTCGTTCTTAGCATCATTATAACAAAATCGATACAAAATTATAAATTTACATCAGCTAAATAATCGATGTAACTAATGATTTTGATTAACATCATTTAGGAAAATGATATAAAATTTATATCAGTTAAAATTGATGTAACTAACGTTTTTACTTTATCCCGCATTGCTAATAGATGAAGAAGTTAAAGAGAAACCATCTCTATATATACTGAAACTTAAATATCTAATATTCATATTTATTGGTGAATAAAATTAATTTTTTAATTTGGTTTTAACCAATAAGATTAATTTTCTTTTTGGTTTTAACCAATAAGATTAATTATATAAAAATAAATAACATAATTATTACAATCAATTATGATATCTCGCATAAATTTAACATCAGTTATATACAAGTGATAGTAATATTTTAAATCATATATTTTAAATTATACAAATATTAAGTCAGTTATTATAAATGATACAACTATTAAAATCACTTATTAAAATTGACCCTAATTTTAACATCAATTATTATAATCGTCACAAATACTAACATCACTTTTAAAAATTGATGTAAAAGATAACATTAGTTTTTTGTAATTGACACATATCGAAATCAATTATAACAATCGATGCAAAAATAAAATATATTTGCATCAGTTGATAACTAACTGATGTTAATTATTTGCATCACCACAAACAGAGTCACTTTTCTAAGTGATGTAAGATTCATTTGCATCAATTATAAGTAATGCAAAAATATATAATAAATGATACAATCCACCTTTTTTTTGTAGTGACTATTGCATTTGAGCGGTGTCCACAAAATTCAATTAAATTATTCAAGTAATAAATGTAAATTGCTTTCAAAAGTAGTCAACTAATTAGGAATATATATAATACCCCCTACTAGAATAAAATATATAAGTATACATTAAAATACATAAATTAACGAAAATTGGTCAATGTTATTTTTTTTTTTTGTCATCACCAAAAGACCGATTACATAATCGACAAGAAAGAATGCCGATAAAACCGTAACATTAGCCAAAAAGATTAATCAAATGAGGAATACTATACCGATAGGCTACACACCTCTGGAGACACCGTCCCAAATCTGGAAAATTTAAACTTTTACAAAAGAAAACCCCAAAAAGCTAAAACATAACAGCTTACAAGAATGAAAGCAAAGGGAACCTAATTATAAGTTATAACTATTTTTTTTTGTAGATAACGAAAGTTACGAAAGACCAAAACAGAAAATGCAGGCTCGCCGTTTTTAGCTATTCATCAAAATTCATTATAGAACAATAGATCTAACTGTACAATATGTTATATGATTTTTAATTTATTTTCTTGAACCGGATAATTCTCTCTGAATTCAACCCGTTCGATGATAACAATCAATTAATTGTACGTATATTTATCGAAAATAAAACTATATATACAAAAAATGTATTTACAAAGAGAGGAGACAGAGATACTAAAACCCAAGACCATTTGAAAAGTATCCAGAACACAATAATAATGATCTATTTGTCTATTTCTTTGGCTCGTCAATAATTGCAAAAACAAACATATGCTGTATGTAGACGAGAAAACGGCTAATTCAAGTTTTAACTATAGATCGCGGTCTCATAATGTTTTTATATAGTTATATTCATGAATTGTGTGAATAGATATCTAAACTCATTTATATATTTTTTTTAAATATGCCAACTAACATAAAGTAGCGTATATATAGTCGATAATGATATGGTTGCTAACTCACCAAAAAAAACAAAAATCCGTAAAACAAAAATCACGTTGTTTTGTTTAAGTTTTTTTTATGGGCAAAAACAAACAAAAACAACGTCGTTTTTTTTTTCTTTCAAAAAGCTTGCATGCCTTCTTGGCGAGAAGAGAATCCAATAGCAAAACCCTATCAATATTTTGTGACGATAGAAAAAAAAAAGCTTAACAAAACGATATTTTTTGTTTTACGGATATATATATATATTTGGTTAGAAAAGATTTAATAAATAAATGAATATAAATATATATATATTCGCACAGCAAATTGATACATGAACTCGGGACCGCATCCCATAATTACATAGGCCGTTCCCTTGCATGTAGACTATACCGACATCAATGTCAAGCGATTAACTTGTCGTACGAGTGGGATACGCATATAAAGCTCTTTTGCGACTCGAATCCTATAAATCAAACTCTTCTCAGGAGAAGTCTTAACCACAAGACTTGTGAAGATATTTTTTTTTTGTAAAAGAGCCTAACTATATAATTTGGTATTCTGTTGTTGCGTAGCTATGATGCAAATTGCACGCGATGAACGTGAACAAAAGATATGTCAGATCGAGGTGGTCCACTCGTTTAATGTTCGTCAATGAAAACTACACACGTATGTACAAAAAAATTCGATTTGTACTATCGGAGATGTGGCCTGGCCATCCATCAGAGGCTAACTAAAAGAGAGTGGTCCCATCCCAAACTCAATAGATTTCAGACAAAAGGCTTTTCTTCTGTACCATTCTGTTTGAAATGAATGCCCCATATTGGTGTCCTTTGGGCCCACATCAATTCATTATGATTTCAATGATTTGCCACTGTGAGAAGAACTAGTGAGAACAAGACCACCATCACCATTTTTACTGAACCAGTCATAAGTTAAAAACAATTTTATGAAGAATGGCTTTCGGAAAAAAAAAAAAAAAAAAACAGTATACAAATAGAGATAACTTGCAAAGAAAAATCTTTAGCGAAACAAGTGAATGTAAAAGAAGAATGGAGACCAACCGGAAGGAACATAGAAAGTAGAAAACACTTAAGATCAGTTAGTTATATTATGAGATTTTTTTTTTTTTGACATCAGTGTATTCTTTTGTGTCTAAATATATTTTCCAAACAGAATCTGATGTTTCAGCCCATATTTTTTACGTAGCAGGCTCTGTTATTGCGTGGGCCGTATAAGTCCAACTTCCTCAAACATCATTTTATTTTTTCAAGTTTTTACGAATTGGTTCTCGTATAGCATTTCTATTTTAATTAGAATTTTACATTATCAATTGTTTTTGGTTTTTTCAGTTTTATTGATTAAATAATAAAAAATCAATATTTTATATTTATTTCCTTTTCTTGTTTTTTTTGCTGATAATTTTTTCAATACGTGTTAAAATTGATTTAGTATAAATTTTTTACACGTTTTGAAATCTAATCGATAAATCTATAACAGGTATCACGATCACGTTAATTAACAACTTTAAAACATCAAATTTTATATAATAAGATATATGTTGCTATTATAACTATAAACTCGGCTATACGCTTATACCATTTATAAACTCGACTATTATCTATATATATATATATATATATATTTGATTTTCAATGTATAAAATTTAGTTATAGCTTACATAAGCTCGACAATAGCATGTATAAATTTGAACCAATAAATATAAACACTGTTAAGACATAGAATCTAACATGTACAAACCAATCATATTTCCGATTATTATTTATAACCAAATAGAAAATTTTATTATTCTTTCTATTTAATAATAAAAGATATTAATATTTGTACGCATATATTAAAAAAAAATTTAAATTATTTTTTAAACTATAGTATTGTTTATTATCTATTAAATTCAGTTCAATGAATAATAATAATACTAAAAAACTGCATAGTTACAAATGGTCGAAAATACTAAAAACTAATTAATTTTGTATTAAAAATTTAAAAACATTGTTTTTCTTGTGTTCAGTTTCTGTTTCCACATCGTTTAATCTTTAAAACCCCATCCTCTTTTTGATTTGCGTTCGCCAATAAGAAGATTCTCTTCTCTCCGTGAAATTGATTTTTCTCGCAACTTTTTCTCCGCCGGCGTCATTCAATTTCTCCGGCTTCTAACAAACCCTAAACCGACACCGCCGTCCCCGCGTTTTCTTCCGGCGTCGTCTTCGCTGCGAAACCGGTAACCATTTCTGGTTTTTATGCACTCCCTCCTTTCGTTAAGCTCTGCTTTTTTTTACGCTCACCTTTTCAGCTTGATCAGTGAGAGAGTAGGACTCAGACTATTCTGCGTTCCAATTCTGAATTACGTTTTTTTCAGTCCGAGAGGGATATGTACATGCTTTTGTTGCATTTTCTCGGGAATTGTCGATACTGATCTCGGGATTCTTATGAATTCTGGATTGATCGTATTTTATGGATTCTGATTTCTTCGTCCTTATCTTGTTTTGACGGTGTATCACAGAGAAGAAGAAGCTTTTGATGGCGGACACCGATATGCAAGATCAGGATGTGCCTTCTGGTGCTGATGCTGCTCCGGTTGAGACCAAAGGTGTAGAAGAAGAAGAGCCATCAGAACCAGCGAAGGACCAAAACTCCATTGGAAAACCCCAGTCCCCTGTTCCCGAGGATAAGACTCTTACTTTGGAGAGTGATGTTCATTTATCTGATGCTCCCATTACTAATGAAACTGAGGCTAGTGAAGAGGTAGGTGGCCAGAAAAGTGTTGATGTGAAGAATGGTGATGTTGATCAGTCTCAAAAGAAGGTTACGAGTGATGGAGGTCAAGAGGAAACAACACTGGAGGAATCAACTCCTCTGAAGGGGGAACCATCGACTCCTCAAGTTGCAGGTGAAAGTGTTAAGAAGTGGAAGACGTGGTTGCTGAGTGATTCCGAGGTAATAGAAGCTTGTTTCTATCACATTTGAGACAACAAGACTGCTTGCATCTGCCTTCAGCATTGAAGATCATTGTTTTGTATATCTAAGGAATCGAGATTTGTGGTCATCAGTGGCTCTATTTCATTGCAAGTTCACGTTTGTTTACAGGTCAGGGAAGCTGATGAAACAGGGACGCCAGAGGATCAAGAGGCGTTTATTAAAGAAGTGGAGGCCTTCCACAAGGAGAATTTCCTGGAATTTAAAGCCCCAAAGTTTTATGGACAGCCCTTAAATTGTCTCAAGTGAGTTGCTGGAAAGTATTGCTTTAACTCTTGAAAAATCCCATCTTTCTGGTTAATCCTTGTTTGACTTCTGCATGCTTTGCTTTGCAATGTAGGCTATGGCGAGCCGTCATCAAGTTAGGCGGCTATGACGTGGTAATTATTCACTTTCGTTCTTTAGAAAATTTCATGTTTGCTAAGATGTTGTCCTTTCTCTCCCCATTTAGTAGGGTAAAAATCTTCGAGGTCATTTGACATAGTTTCTCATTTATGTTTTGCGTATTGGATAACGCATGAACTATAATAAGCTAGAAAGTTGGTAATATTAGCTAATGAACGATTAGATTATCTAAGACTGAGGAATGGATTCCGGAAAGGAATAAGTTAAGTTCAGTTATATGTTATCTGTGTTAGGTCTGTGTTTCGGCAACTTATTTATTTTTACTGTCATCTGCTTTGTTTGAAAGATTGTACTGAGATCTAGTCCTCTCTGGCTGACATTCTATGTATTTGATTTTCATCTTCTTACAAAGGTCACCACATCTAAGCTATGGCGGCAAGTTGGAGAATCCTTCAATCCTCCAAAGTATGGCTCGTTTTGTCCTTAAACTCCGCAATCTATCCGTCTATGTATGATTTTAACTTCCACATTTTCTTATTCAATTTTCTTATTCAGGACATGCACTACAGTCTCCTGGACATTCCGCATTTTCTATGAGAAGGTGAATTATCATTTTTTTTCTTAAATACCCTCTTAACAGTTTGTTTGGACTATCTCTTATGGAACTTTGATAGTTGTGGTTGATTTCCATCCTATCGAATCATATGGATGTACAATACTTCATGATTTGTATCCTTATTTTCCAAATGCAGGCACTTTTAGAGTATGAAAAGTTTTTAAGGCAAAATGGCGAGCTTAACCTTCCTGGTTCAGCTCTTCTTCCTTCTTCCGGCCTTGAAAAGGAGGTTAGAATTTCCTATGAAAATGTGTAATTTTTATGCTTTTGGGTAGGTGAACACTTGGGGGTCGATTTGGATATTTATCAGTGCTGTTAGAAAAGATGAAGTGAAAGCTCTGCAGTTCTTTTGGCAAATAACACAGGAGAATTTCGGGCATGCATAATATCAGCTAAACATGTATAAGACCCATATAAAAATGTAAATTTTCACATACCCCCATGTTTCTCTCATTGATATAAGGACACTTATGCAGGCAAGTAGCCATCAAGGTTCAGGGTCAGGGAGAGCACGAAGAGATGCTGCAGCTCGTGCTATGCAAGGTTGGCATTCTCAGCGCCTTCTTGGATCTGGGGAGGTTACTGAGCCTGTTGTTAAGGTATCTATTTAGATATTACCACGCTTCATGGTTTACCATGGGCAAACTTGCGCAGCGCCATGATGCTGTTTGTACTTCTTCTTCGTAGGATAAAGGCTTAAATTCAACCCCGAAGCAAAAGAACCTCAAAAACATTGGTAATTCTCCCAAAGAGCTGTTATTATTCTCTATGATTTACAGAAGGGTTACCTAATGCCACCGTTTATTTTATGTTTTTTTTTCAGGTGTCCAGAAACAAAAAACACCAACTGGCATGGACCTTGTTTTATCACATGAAACAGACAAACAGTTACGAAAGCTAACCACCTCCTGTATATTTATGTCTCTTATGCAACTTCGCTTTACCATGTGCAATGACACAGAGTCTTCTGTCCACTGAGAAACCCTGTTTTATCGTCTAATGTTTGCTGGATCGCAAGCATTGTTCCTGTGGGTGGTAGTTATAAGAACCACCATTCCATAAATAGCGCATGAGATTAAATGAGTACAGAGCATTTTGTGAACTGGACATATTAAACTGACTCAATACCAAGGTTTCTCTTTTCCTTATCAAAGCAAGAGATTAATAATATGGTTTTGGCTTGATAGGTCAACTGCCGAGGTTATTGATGTTGGACCCCCTGCAGACTGGGTGAAGATAAATGTCAGAGAAACTGTGAGTACCTCTGCCTCTTCCCCTCCCATGTACTGCAACATTGATTTACCCAACTCTTGAAACTAGAATCATGAGAAAGGGGGAAAATACGAGACAGATTGAAGAAAGGGGGATAATAAATGCAATATGGCTCTTTGTTTTGAATCTGAAATCTTACCAAATTTGTTTTGTTGCCTTTATTTACAGAAAGACAGCTTTGAGATATTTGCGCTGGTACCTGGACTTCTTCGCGAAGAGGTGAGCTTTTCTCCTTGGAACTCAGTTTCTTAATCTTAATCACAAATAGATGTATTTTTTGTTGCAAAGAGTCTTGGCCCGGGTCATTAGGTACCAAAGCAGCTTATAGTTGCTGTTTCCTATAATATAGATGCAAGCAGCAGAAATGTTTGGAAGGTTAAGTAGATAGATACTGGATTCTAATCTGGATTACACCATTCTTGTTAGCTAAAATCAACTCGATAGTATGTTTGTGTTGTCGCACACGGACTTTAGTTCCTAAACATAAGTTACTTTGCTCTTTCTTTCAGGTCCGCGTTCAATCAGACCCAGCAGGGCGGCTAGTTATAGCAGGCCAACCTGAGCAGCTTGACAATCCTTGGGGAATCACACCCTTCAAAAAGGTTAGATTCGAACACTCCAAACAGAGGCTAGTCGTCTTTTCTCTTTTGATTTTGGTTTTGATCTCGGTTTTGGGCAGATTGTGAACTTTCCAGCAAGAATCGATCCACTGCATACATCAGCGGTTGTGAGCCTCCACGGGCGACTGTTTGTGCGAGTCCCGTTTGAGCAGTGACCGGTCTCAACTCAAAGTGAGCTCCTCCTTTATTTGTTCCTTTGATGAATTCGACGATCTCTTTGGTTTTTTAGGAATTCGTTTGTATCAGAACTATAAACGTTAGCAAATGTGATAGTTTGACTGTAACATTGATGTTCCATTGAAGTTAGTAGGAGGGTGCTCACCCTCCTGATACTTGAGTCTAGGATGCAACCAACAATAACAGTGTGGTTTGAATTTGGAAGGTTATATGATTCTCAAATAATTTTGTTGCTCTTATAGGATAAGCTGTTCATGTGTATGTATATGTATTATTTATATTAAGGTATTCTTAAAATCCTTTAATAATAAAGTTATTCAAGATCTTTTTGTCGATGTTGAGTCACTCAATTAATCAACCAGTTTAGTTTCGGTGGTTTGCTTTAGAGGTGGTAAATTTGAATTTCGGTTGAAGTAATATAGATTAAATTTAATGTTGTTTGTATGGTTTTGGTTTCGTAGTATTTATCTTCTTTTAGGTTTCGTAGCGAAATTAAAGTTTTGATTTGTTTCTGTTTTTATTTCAGCTTCAGTTTTTAGATAAAGAAAACTTGCTAACTATAAGTAGGTTTTATTTCGACGTTCGATCAATTTTTTGACTAGGTAGAGCGCTAAAGTTTAATAATGGGCCGGGAAATTATTTGGGTCGAATTTAATTGGCTGAAAACCAGGCCTTACATGTGTCCTGATACACACAAGTAAAAATGTCTTACGGAGTGTCCCTCATTTTTTTTTTTTTTGAATAAGGAAATAAAAAATATTCAACTACAAATATTATTTTATAATGTATATTGAGGACAGAAAATTAATAATAAAAATTCTAACTAATGTTACAATCAGCATTCTAAATAATATAGTAAATAATATTTTATGCAAATGTATATTGAGGACAGAAAAATAATAGTAAAAATTCTAACTAATGTTACAATCAGCATTCTATATTGCAACATCTTTACATTTAACACGTTTTTATAATTTAAGTATATTTTTGCATTTGTAATTTCTAATCTACTTAGAATAGGATCCGCGTATATGCGGATTTTTAATAAGATATTTTAAATTCGTAAAAATAAATTGAAAACAAAATTGGATAATCTAAGGAAAAAAATTAATTTAATTTTATTAATATTTCCAAATATATGTATTTTAATATTCTTATATAAATTATGTTTACTTATAATGCCTTATATATATAGATATAATTATTTATTCTAAAACTTAAACGAATTTTTATCCTATTTTTATCATAACTAAAATCTATATTAGGATTTGCATATACGTAGGTTTATAATAATAAAATTTAAAATCCGTTAAAATAATTTTTTAAAAAATATAAAACAAAATCGGACCACTACTGAAAAAAATATATGAAAAACATAAAATCTAAATATAAGAGTTATTTATTAATTTTAATTCTCAATTATTTTTAATTAAAATATTCAAAATATAAAATCTATTGCGGATCCTAAGCAACATTAACCTTACTTCTCATATAGTTCACACACTTTACCAACTACTCCCTCTGTTTCACAAAGAGTGTCATTTTGACACTTTTCACACAAATTAAGAAATTTGATAAAAAGTCTGTTATATCCCTTATAAATTCATTAAACAGCTTTCTCTTTCTAATTAATACATTAAAACAATAGGGTTAAAACTGGATTTTTCTTTAAAATTTTGCTTTGAAAATATAAAACGACACTCTTTGTGAAACAATAATTAAATCTTAAAACGACACTCTTTGTGAAACAATAATTAAATCTTAAAACGACACTCTTTGTGAAACGGAGGGAGTATATTTTTCTCTTCCGCTGCGTTAAAAACTTGAGTATGCAATTCGAATTATTCGAGTATGTTAACGATCTCCCATTCTCTTTTCAAGCAAATAAAATCTTTTTTCTCTTAACATTCATCTCGCGTATATGATCACTCTGCTCTCTAGAGAAGTTATGCTTCTCAAAACTCGCATCAAAGAGATCTTTACATGATTATTGTTATATATCTCTTTATTGAGCTCATTATCGTCTAATACCGTATCATTTACATATATATTTTTTTAATTGAAATATATCCTAGTTAATCTAATTTACTTTGTTTTTTATTCTCCTTAAATTGAAATAGTTCATTTTGTTTTATTTTTCTTTTTACTTTAAGTCGATAAATTTAATATTTTTAATTTTTTTGGAAATTCCTTTTTTTAATTTAAAAATAATATTTTACCGAGACACGTGTCAAAATCTAAATCGATAAATTTGACACGCGAAATTTTTTCTTTTATTTTATTTATTTCTCTTTTAAAAATAAGTGTATTTTCCTTTTTCTTTTAGTATTATTTTTTTTATAATATATTTTAATCAAAACACTTGTCAAAATCTAATCGATTAACTTGACATGTGTCGCGATCTTGTTAAAAAGTAACTTTGACGCATCCAAATTTATATAATAAGATATTTGTGTGTACCAAGATATATAAGGTTTTCGATAAACTTCATTCCATATAAAAATTTATGGAAGTAATTAATAAAATAAGGTTTTTTTGTCGACTTAATAAAATATTGTTTTATAATAGTTTTTTCTATTATATATGGTATATATCGTTGTGTAATCTCTGTTTCAATTTTTTTTTTTTTTTTTTGTAAGAAAAGTTTCAGTTTTTTTTTCTATAACTGAAATTTTAGATTAAATTTTCTAGAAGTCGCGGAAGAGTTTGCAGATAATTATGCATTAAATTGCATTAGAAGAATTTAAGAGAAGTCTAGTGGAAGTTGGATTTATTTTTTCGACAACAAAATCTGTATTATATCAATCCAAACATACATTTGCATTTGTATTTACTTATCTGCATAAGTAGAAAAAGCACACAATAAACAAGATTTCCATAGAATTTTTAATATAGAAAATAAATTAAAATCCAATTTCTTGTTCTCGGTAATCAGTATGCTGATCGATTGCATGTAAGGCACATGACATGACCACCACATGGATATATTCAAAAGATAAAGTCTTGCATGCTTCAATAAAAGGTCCCCAAAGTACAATACTCTTTAGTTCTCGATCTCTTTACATGCTTCAAGCCCTAAAAAGCCAACTATATGAAACCTTCATTCAAAAAAAAAACACGTAATATCCAATTATCATTCTCATATTATAAGTATATTGGGAGATATAACCCTATCAAAATTATAGAAATTATGAAGATCATAATTTTGTTAGAAAATTATGAATATTTGTCAATATCTGGGAATAGGAAATTTAGCGGATAATATATTCATTTAATTTTTAAATATTAGTGTTTTTACTGTGTCATCACCCACACATGATTCATATTATAAACAAAATAAAAAAATAAACCTGAAATTACTCAATTTACTATATACACAAATAAACAAATTACCCCTAGCTCATTGGAGAAATTTCACCAAAAAGCTCTTTTGGACATGCATTGGTCATGTAAAAGCTTTTCGTTTTCATATAAACAAATACTCCCTCCGTTATTTTCTAATTGTGGTTCATTTTACACAGATTATGAAAAGAACTAATTTTTTCTGTTTTATCCCTAATTAATATGTTGTTTTATTTGATAAGAACAAATAATAACTAAAAAAATAGGAATAAAACTGAAAAATTATCATAAATTTGTATTAAAAACCTAAAACAACAAATATTTTTTTTTAAAAAAAGTTAAAATGACACTTAAAAATAACGGAGGGAATCTGAAACTTCAAAATTTATGAGTTTATATATTGTCCTTACATATTTCCCTAGGGACTTCATGTTTTCCTCATTTTGTACTTAAAAACTCACTTGGTTATCTTGTCACAGAGTTCCCTAATCATCTAAAGGGAAACGGATGAAACTCTCAGCCAAATATTTTTCATGTCTTGGTTTTGGCAGGTCATGTAATGTTCTCGTGTTTTCGCCATTAATTTAGTCATTGTAACCGTCGAAAAATCATCTGTTGCAGTATGTTTATATCGTTGTAACGGACAAAAAAAAGTTCATAATGATATATTTTTATTGTCGTAACCGTTATTCTAATTAATTTTTTCGTAAATTTTCAAAGCGTTATTTACCTTTTTCATAAATTTTTAAACCGTTATTTTTGTGATAGATCGATAAAATTGAAGAAAGATCCATTTCAATCTCATCTAAAAACAAAGTAGAAGTCCGTTGGTTAAAACATCTATAATCAAATCAAGATTCTATGCTTAAACTTGATCAGAAGTCCTTCAATATGTTCAAGGACAACACTTTACCAAATAGAATGATGGTACTAAATAACATTCTATTCTACATCTTCAATTTTAATTACATAAAATTTTAAACACAACAAAAGATATTCATAAGATTCCCAAATCATACGTACAATCTTGAGGATTTCATATATGTGGTAACTATATGAATTGAAAAGAATAAGAATGCTTGATTCGTTGGTTGATATACATAGCAGCATAGATTAAGTGATTACCTTTCATACCTACCCCAAAAAGGGGATTTCATACTAATATGAGCCATATACATATGTGGAACTTAACAACTTTATTTTTATCAACACGAAGGTAAGTCATATAGTAAAAATTGGCTACTGATATCAATTTTCATTGTCTTTGTGAAGTAAAGCATATAACAAATAAAATATAAGGTTAGCACATAACCCTAGCTAGTGATTTAAAAAAGAAGCTAGAGAAAATGTAGATGGAGAAGTATATCAAGACTGAATTTAAATATTCATATTATGATAACTAAATTCAAAACCAAAAGAACCCCAAATAATTAAGAAGATATCATTATCATAAAATGATTTCTTATTTTCAAAAATTAAAATTTATAGTTATAGCTATTTTACGGACATAATTTTCAAATCTAAAATGGTGGTCTTGTAGCGGCTCCGGCTCCCCAACCAAGCAAATGAGGATCACCGGAAAACTGATCATAACCACTCATATTACCTCTCAACTCTCCCTGACCAGCTCCAGACGGTGGTGATGCTGACTTGGCCGGAGGTGGACCTCCTCCTCCTCCTCCTCCTCCGGCTTCTCCTCCGCCTTCTCCTCCTTCATCTTCAAGCGGAAGCCTTTCGAAAGTTGCATTAGAGAACGATGCAGCCATTAGTATCACTGGACCCGAAGCCACAAGCGGAGCCATCACGCTTCCTCCGATCACCTGACCTTGCCCACCAGCAAGAAAGATTGACAGTCCACCGGATCCTGGCGGCGCGGGCGGTGGAAGCACCGTGCCAGTGAGAGAAAGAATGTCAAACCTTCCATGTAAAGTCACAACTCCTCCGGTTCCGGCTCCGGGTCCAATTCCACCATTATTCCCATGAGGCGTCACCGGCTGGCGGAGAGCGACGTTAGACACCGTGCCGTTACCACTGAGAACGGAGACACCTCTCCCTCTCCGGCGAGCGTAGGTGTTGACGCTCTCAACTATGTCGGCTCCAGATGAGACTTCAAGAACGTGAGATCTAAGCACGTTGGGGCTATCTCTTGTCACAATCACCGGGGGCTTCGGCTTGTTCTTAGATCCCGGAGGACGTCCTCGTGGACGCTTCCCGGGAGTTGAGCCCGAGGTAACCGGGTCGGGATCGGGTCGACCCGGATCCTTGTTGGAGTCAGATTCATCATCTGACTGAGGCTCATGGGGATGAGGTTGAGGCTGAAGCTGAGGACGAGGATGAGTCTGAGGCTGAGGCTGAGGTTGAAGCTGGTGGTGAAGCTCAGGCCTAAAGAGGTTGTGAAAGTATCTAGAAGCTCCTCCGGTTTGATCGTAAGCACCGTCCATCGCCGCCGCATCTACTGAGTCTCGTTCTTGTGTGGCTCATATATAATGATATTGAGAGGGTGAAGATTTATTCATATAAGAGAAACTTTGGTGAGATCCAGTAGAGAAGTCAAATTTCAGGGAGTGAGGAGCCAATAGCTTGAGTTGATCGGTTACACAAACCGACAAAAACAGAGCAAAGAGACACAAATCAAAAGGGTGCTACTTGTGTGTTAAACCCTAACTCGCTTTAGGGCAAGAGAGGAGCAGATTCTTCACTCGGGACGGCGTCGTATTAAGTGATATGAAAAAGGAACATTTAGAGAAGAAGCTTCAAATTATTTCATGTGCTCATCATGAGTGAGCGACTCTGCAACACTTTTGTTAAACGAGGAAAGCAAAAAAGAAAAGAAAAGCAATAGAACACCCCGAGAATTTAGCTGAAAATCATTCCTTTCACATTTTTATAAAATTTAAATCTACTAATACGCATAGTGTGGCATATTACTATATTCGCATATTAATAATAAATATAATTATAGACATGAAATCGAAGAGAAGACATGGGTTTCGAGTTTTCTTCTCTGGATATATTCGTTTTCTTTTTCGGCTTATAGCTGCAAACGGAGAAAATAAAGAAATTCTTTTTCAGACTTAAAACTTAAAAGAGAAAGGAACTTATGAAGCAGATTTGCAATTTTAAAGCCAAAGACATATAATGTATGAATAGAAGATTGCTGGAAAACAGTATTATATGCGCATAAAACTGTTATTTAATTTGACTTCTGGAAATTATTATATATAAAAAATCAAACATGATTTATCAAGTAGTTGGTGATCTACTGATTTTCAATTAAAATATTCAATATTATTGTATTACTAGTTCGGTTCTATTTGAGAGAAAGTGATTGACGCTTTAAATAAGATATCATCAACGATTGATCCGAACATCGATAAGATTATAAGTAGGCCAAAAATTCAAAAATTTAAAATTTAACCCAAAAAAAAAAGTTTGTTCAAAAAATAAACGCAAAGCTTAAATATAAAATTAGCAATGAATCCAACCAATCGCTTTGAAACGAGTGCATGTAATGCCAGTAGGCAGTTATATTCAATTTCATCATCCGTTAGACCAGAATTATATTCATCAAATTATAATTATGATCATACTATGCAGATAATTATGATCATACTACAAGTTGTTTTTTCCAATAATAATATATTTATCCAAGAAGAGAAAAAATATGTTTTTTTTTTTTTTTAACCTGGGGTGTATTGAAACTGAAATTTGGTAGAATTTGGAATGATTTGAGTTTTGATAAAATTTTAGATGATTTTGGGTGAATTAAAAAATTTCTTATGATTTGTTATTAAAGTCTATGAAATCTCACCTAAAACTATGAGATTTAGTTTTTTGTATTTTTAAATAACAAACCCCACCAAAACCACTTAAAATTACTCAAAATTCTCTAAAATCCACTAATTAAAATATTTTCAATAACAGGGATTTGATTTACTTTTTATAAATTTTTTATTGAATAACATAGAATTTGGTAAGACATTTAGAAATCAATAACAGAAAATTTTAAAAAAACCACCAAATCTTCTAAAATTCGTAATCCACTACACCCCATATGTTTCTTTTCTTACAAACTGATGATCATATGAATCATATTTACTGTTTTTTGGTTAAAATATACATAGGAATTAGAATACTATTGTAATTGTTTAAACGTACTTTGTTGATTAATGAACAACGTTATATATTAATTTGCACGCATATTCCCTCCTCTATGCTGCTACTCGATCTTGGTGGTGCCATGTTATATGTTAAAGAAGTTGAATTTCTTACCAAAGTTTTCCCACTTGTTTAATAGGTATAATTATATATTCACTTTTACTGTACTATAAGGAGGGGTGCGGACATGACGTAGAATAATTTACGGCTTAGTTGATAAGAACGAATGATTACTTATCTATTTTCTTAATACTAGATGAATCTTTACCATATCAAACATTTATTTCATAATACATATGTGCACATATCTAAAAGCATTTGTGTCATTGTGTGCACATTAATATATTCCACGATAGAAGCATGTTAATTAATTAGTACTTTATACGGATTGATTCATATGTGTAAGCTTTAGAATATAAGTCTCGAATTTTAAAGTTCATAATTAACATAATCGTGATACGTGTTAAATTAATCGATAATATTTGTATATTTATTGCGATTACAAAAATTAATAAATAAAAAATATTGAAAAATTATATAATTAAATACTAATCATAAAAACAAAAAAAAACTTAAAAAAGATTTTTTTAGAACAAGATATAATTCAATTTTAAAAACAATTTAGTTTAAGAAAATATACAATCAAATACTACTAACTTCTATTTAAATAAAAAATAAATAAAATTAACTTCAATTTAGAAAAATATACCATCAAATACTAATGATAAAAAAAGGAAAATACTATTAACTTTTATATAAATAAGTAAGATATCTTATAATTTTTCAGCAAACAAAATAATATTCTCAAATAATAATACTACGTTCATTTCAGATTCATTTTAAATTGTAAATTTTTGAAAAATCGAAATCAAAATTTACTATTTACGCATAAAAAAGTCAAAGACAAAAAAGAAAAGAAAAAACGATATTAGATTATCTTCGGGTATCGGACGAAAAGGAAAAAAAATTGTAAACATATCCCCTATATATTAACTGAGAAACATTTTTAAAGAGTAGACTTACTTTTTGAACTATTTACAGTGGTGCCATTTTGCTTAGGTGTCATCACCACACTTATTCTACTATTATTTTAATATAAATTTTCTTTTTTAATTAGACTAATTACATTATATCCCTTTAACCATTTATTACTTTAAACATTTAATTTATGAAGATATAATTTATTACTAATTTTTTAATATCATTTTTTGACATCAATTTCCTTATATCATTTATTTATACATAATTTAACATTTAATTTATGAAGATATTCTCTTTCTTTCTACTTCTTATCAAAAATATATCATACTAATTATTTTTTTAAACACTATATTTCTTCTCTTATTTTTGTTTAAATTTAGGTTTTAACAAAAAAAAAATCATCACAACATCCATATAGTAAAAAATATATAGATTTTTTAATACATGTGTTATAATTTGAATTTTTTAAAATGAATATAAATTACTAAAATAATTAATAAATATGAGTATGTTTTAAAAAGCCACACATTGGAAATGAGGATGTGTAGATGGTTCAAAAATCATTATAAAAAAACATAAATGATAAACAAAACTGTAAAAGCAAGAAGTTTGATTTAATAGTCATCGATATTTATAAATATTTGTTTGGTTTAATATGATTTGTTAATAGAACCATATAAATTAACAAATAATATAAATATTTAAACTTGATAACAAGTTAAAAATATTATATCAAAAATTCGAAATATTAAAATAGTTTAATATGTTAAAAACAAATAATATTATAAATATTTTATTTCTTTATGAAGAAAACATCATTTAATTTATGAAGATATTGTCTTTCTTTCTATTCTTTTACCAAAAATATATCATACTAATTATTTTTTTAAACACCATATTTCTTCTCTTATTTTTGTTTAAACTTATTTTTGTAAAAAAAAAAATCATCACAACATCCATATAGTAAAAAATATATAGATTTTTTTATACATCTGTTATAATTCTAATTTTTATCATTTATATAAATTACTCAAATGATTAATAAATATGAGTATGTTTTAAAAAGTCCCACATTGAAAATGAGAAAGTGTAGATAGTTCAAAAATCATTATAAAAAACATAAATGATTAAAAAAACTGTAAAAATAAGAAGCTTATTTTAATAGACATCCATACATATTATTCATATATATATATAGATATATATATATATATAACTCATTAAGTTATTTTTATTTTAAATAATTTCAAAATCATCTTTAATAAAATTATTTATTATATATAACTCATTAAGTTATTTTTAGTTTAAACAATTTTATAATCATCTTTAATAAAAAAATTTATTGATTTTCCTGCGCAGGTTATCACCTAGTGTGATTAGTAAACGATGTTAATAGAGCCGTTCAAAAATTGCAAATGAGACTCTCGATCAGAGCCGTTCATTTACATGATGACCGGCGTAATCGGACGACTAATGACGTGGCGATGCAATCGCAGTCGGGTTGATCCACACGTGCACGGAGCAAAGTCACGTGCGGTTAAAATATCAGAGCAGAAGCTGAGCTGTTTTACCACGTGGAGGCGGTCGGATGCATCGGTACTTGGTCCACGTGGAGGTTTCCCTCAATCTATCTTACTACGCATTAGCTATTAAACACCTCGACCCTCGTATTTATTTTTTTCTTTTTAAAATATTTCTATCAAAATATTCTGAATTACTCACTGTTCAGAATCAAACTTAAAAAAAAAAATTAATTCTAAAGATGCACTTGAAAATATTAATTGCATGTTTATAACATGATGATTTTACCACAAACAAAATGTTTATAGTACAATGCATGGACATATCACATATCATGCAAGTTTTATTGTAACTAGCAGAGAACTATGTTTTGCGCAGTTGTTGTTTTAATTTATGTTTTAAATAATATATTTTTAAATTTTTATTTTAATTATTAATATTTTATTTTTATTAATGATTTTCGTAATCCTTTACATATATTATTTTATGAATATTTATTTGTTGTTCAATTTTCAGAATTAGTCGATTGAATTAGTGACATTCAGATTTTTTTAAGATTACAGTAGTTAGTGGTATGCATAATGGGTCAGATTGGTAATCAAAATTTTTCAGCGGTAAGCTGTATCTTTTAGCGGTAAGCTGTAGTGATAAGTGCTTGTCAAATAGATGAAAACTGTAAGAAAAGAGTTATAAACAAAAACTGTACAATAAAGCAGAGTGTAATACTGTTGGTAACGCTTTTTGTACAATTTTTGTGATTGGTAACTATTAAAACGGTAAAATTTATAAATAGCTTTATGCTAAAGCTTTTAGGTTACCATTCTAGCCCAATAGTTTCCTCCAAAACTATCATCATATATGTACTAAAACATTTCTGACAAAATCATTTATAATTTTTTTTTTTTGGACAATAAAAATCATTTATAATATATTGTATTTTATTATACACAAATCAATAAATCAAACGTGTCACCTCAGAATGGACCGAATGTATATATTAGTCGTTGGACTTGGAACTCACCTTGCAATCTTGCATAGTGCATTGCATCAATTAGTAGTGTAAATTAAGTTATAGGAATCAACACCCATACAAAATTGAATTTCTTTCCATCCTTAACTCCACGTGGCATATATTGACTGATAAGATTTTGAACTGAGATCATCTCTGGGTCCATACATATATATATTGATAAATATTTTCGTGGGTCTATTATATATGTCCATATTTTGTTTTTCGTACTACAGGATCGGTGTTCGGCCAATAAGGGATGAATCCAAAACTTGGAGTCTATTAGCTTCACAATGAATGTAATGCATAGTAAATGTTACATGGCTAAATCAGTGAGTTGTTGACTAATGCAGTTATTTTCCAACATCCAGACTAATAAAATAATAATGTAATAGTTGCCAAAAAAAAATAATAATAATGTAATAAAAAATTCTGTAAAATTGTTGACAAAAATATATTAAAAAAAAAATGTCGACAGGTGAGATTGAAGATGATTATAAATTATAATCGATTGAATTTTTTTTGATAACTTTAAAAAAGCAGTTAGTAAAGCAAGAGGATTACGGGAACAACATTTTTGACAAAACACTTTCTCATTTCCATATAACTTTGGCGACTTGTGATCTGCCACAAACCCATTAACCCCATCCACCAATTATCATGTCTTTTTCATTATTATTTTATTAGCTTTACTGCCGAAGAAGGTAACAAAACCAAAACCAAAGTCCATTCGAATTTTAGTGCTTTTTCCAAATGAATAAGGAGCATGCATATCTGTTGGAATAATTAGTTATTTAGTTTATATATATTATTGTAAATAATTAACCTCATATGCCAATGATTACAAACATCTTCTTTTTTTGTTTGAAACCAATTCATATTGATTTTATCGGTTGAAAAGATTTATCATGTAAGTCGAAGGATCAAAATTCAAATATTTCCACCATGATTTTAATCATATTGGTAATTATACGTATAAATAATAAAATTACTTTTCAATCTACACAAGATTCATGAGTTATATGCGTTTAGGTCCGGAATCCCCATCAGAATGATGGGAAAGAAAAATAAAAAAAACGTCACATGAGTACACAAACTTTCCATATAGAGGAGAACGATGGGCGCAAATTACCAAAATGGCTTGGGGGAAAATAGGCCCACAAGTCTACCTAACCATTACTGACTTTGTGAGTTATTGTCGAGGATTTGGGCCCAAGTAGAGACTTACACAGATGGGACAAATTCCAGTAGTCTAACATGAAGACGATGGATGACGTAGCGAAAAAATTGAGAGACGTGAACGAAACAGCATTTTTGGCCCATGAAACTTGAACTTTCTGTTACATTATATTTGTGTGTAGTAAATGTAGTCTTAAGAGTGGCCCAATGACAAATTCCCCTCAGTCTCAATTTCACTTTATGAAAAAAATTGAGAAAGCCAAAACAAAACAAAAAACTCCGGTTGATAATAACCAAAGACTAGATTGGAGGAGTTACATGTCCTAGTGGTCGATTCTCCTTGTCACCGCCTCCACCATGTCTAAGATCAAACTCCTATATACATGAAAAAAATGTTCAATTCAAAGTTTCAAACTCATGTCTACTTTTCATTTTCGATCTATTTAGATGACAAAAAAATCATCTATATTTGAAACATATCCAAAACTTAAATATAACGAAATGTTAGTTTTTCAAAACTGTCAATTTCTCCGATAAAACAGTTTATTATTTCCTCCAAAAAGAAAAAAAAAATGAAATCTAATCCGAATTGAGTTTTGAGCGCTGATGGCCGTGTGTAGAAGAAACCTCTTCTTGTTCAAATTACCTATAGATAAAGAAAAAAAAAACTGAATAATCTAAACCTCAATCATGGAACATAATATAAAAGCTATTGATCACTTGACCTAGTGGACCAAAAGAAACTCTTTCTTTGTTCCTTTTTAAAACAAGGTGGTAAAAGGTAGTGCCGAGTGTCGACCCAAAGATGGGAATATAAAAATATAGTTGGAGTCTTCTGGAGGAAAGAAGATCCGTATCTTACCACTTACCAACAACTACTAGAGACTAGAGAGAGATGTCCCAACACACAGGGAAATTTTTTTATATAAAATATATATATATATAAATGAAAGAAACAAACAGAGAAAAATTCTGAGAGAGAGTGCACTCATGTCCCCAAACGCAACTGCATACATTTTTATCATATAGACACCACTTCCTAACAAACAAAGACAAAGCTTAGACAAAGATCAAAAGCGAACACGAATTATCCATGAGATAGAGAAAGAGGAAAGAGGGAGAATTGAAAATCCCAAATCTCTCTCTCTCTCTTCCACCCTTAATCCCCCAAAAAAAAAAAAAAAAGATTCAAGTCAAAACAAAAACAAAAAAATAAGTTTTTATTGAACAAAAGAAGGCACGCACGCACATGGCTTAATCTGTCCACCAGAGAGAGTTTTGAGTGAATGAGTTGTAAAAGCCTGCCTTCTTTGGATTTTTGTCCTTCTTTGAGTTTTTTTGGCCCAGAGAGATGATGATGATGATGATTCAGATCATGTTGTTGTCGCTGTCGTTGCTCCAGAGATGTCTCTGCTGGATCTATTGTATTTCATGTGACTCCTCACCAGTTGTCCAGCTGCAATTGCTGACATTAGAGATAACTCTCCAGCCAATACTGCTCCCGCCACTATCGTAGCTAGCCTCCTTGAGTTCATCCCCGGCGACTCAGTGCTCGCTCCTTTAACTCCCAGCAGGTTTAAACACGCCGACTGAGACGCAAGCTGTGTTCCTCCTCCCACTGTCCCAACCTGAAAACCCAAAAATTAAGTCTCTCAAATCCAAAAAAAAAAGAACTTCACAGTGAGCTTTAAAGAATCATAGAGAGAGAGATTAAATCAGTTACCTCAATAGATGGCATAGTGACAGAGATATGGATATCTTTGCCGTCGTTAATGGCTTCCATCATTGTGATGCATTGAGAGCTCTCCACGTTTTGAGCTGGATCATGGCCAGTGGCTATGAATACAGCAGAGACTATGTTGCTGGCGTGAGCGTTAAATCCACCTAGAGAGCCTGCGACAGCTGAGCCCGTGAGGTTCTTGAGCATATTGAGCTCGACCAAAGCAGCCACGCTCGTTTTCAAGACCTTGTTCACGATCTCTCCTCTGATCACTGCCTCGCAAACAACTGATTTGCCACGTCCCTCGATCCAGTTCACAGCAGCAGGTTTCTTGTCCGAACAGAAGTTACCTGAGCAATTAAGACAGAGAAGAAAAAAAAATATGAATCCAGAAGATGAGAAAAGGAGAGAAACGCTTCTCGGAATTTCACAAGATACCATCAAACAATAAATCTAGTCTCTTTTAAGTCTCAAGAGGACACTTAAGCTGAAAGGGATCGGAACTCACCAGAGATTCCGATCACATCCATGTCGGGAAAGTCATCGGTGAGGAACTCGAGAACATTCTGCACACCTTTGGATACCATATTCATCCCCATGGCATCACCGGTGCTACAACAGAACCTTACATAAGCATTCTTCCCGGCGATTGTGCACTTAACACTTTGCAGCCTTGCGAATCTACTTGACCTGCATCCAGAAAAAAATCACTTCTTCGTCAGTGAATCCCCTTTGGAAAAAAAAAAAATTCAATCTTAAATCAATCCACTCCTCAAACAGTTTCAACGCAATTTTATAACATAAATCTTGTTTGAAAAGCTTCCTGTCAAATCTAAGAAGTCTGGAACAAGTCTCATCACTGGGAAATATCTAAAAATTTATTCATACCAGATGACATCTTGCAAACGCATTAAAAGTCAAATCAAATCAAATCAAATAAAAATCGTCGTATATCAGTCAAAACTCGGGGAATCAAAGTGGACCTGTTGAAAACGACGGCCAAGGTGTCGAAGTTCTCTGGATTCTCCAAGAAAAACTTGAGCTCCGAAGCTCGTCTTGCCGACGCGAACCGGACGACGGGTGCTCGTGTCATACCGTCCTTGAGAACCGTGCTGGTCGCTCCGCCGGAGACATACATGGCCTTGCAGCCTCTGTTGGTGCTAGCAACCAAACATCCCTCGGTTGTGGCCATCGGGACCGAGTACTCGTAACCATCGAGCAACAATGGTCCAGCGATCCCCACCGGAATCTGCACGTATCCCACAGGCATCTCGCAGCATTGCCCCAATATCGATTCGTAATCAAATCCATCCAACGGCAACCCTTCGATCGATCTCCCCGTTATCCTCTGCAGCGCCTCCCGCCGGATCGACGCCGCTCTCTTGCAATCGCCGAGACGAGATTCGAGCGAGTAGGATGGGATCGTGCCGGCGAGGACCGATTTCACGATCTCTTCGTCTTCCTCGGGAAGCGACTCGGTGACGATGGGCTCCGGGTTGGGTAATTTGGCAACGGAAACGATCGGATGCGAAGGGGAGCACGTGACGAGGCGGTGGTCGTCGTCGATGAGGAAATTCCTGTCGGCGTCGTTGGTATCGGCGAGATCCCAAGAGTCACCGGAGGCGCGTGAGATGAATGACTGAACAAAGTCAATGCCGAAAAATCCTAGGAGATAGATAAAAGAGGCGATGAGAGCGATAAGGGCGCCGAGCTCGGTGACAGTGACGACGTGGAGAGGAGTGTTGTAACGGATCTTGTCGCGCCACCGGTGGAGGAGATAATAAGCGACGGAGAAGAAGAGCGTGAAGAAGACGGCGTTGGTGAGGTAGAGAGGGAGGGGGAGCGCGTCGGAGGCCTTGGGAGGAGGAGCAATCGCGGACCGGCGATGATCGTCATGGGAGGAAGGAGAGCGATCCTTGTGGAAGCGGTAGGAAACGTCGGGGTTAACCGGCGGTTTGGGAGGCCTCCGTCGGATATCCATGGGAGGAATATCCAGCGAGAGGGAGAGGGGAAGAAGGAGGTGAGGTGGCGTGATAAGTGTGGAGAGAAAAGAAAGGGAAGAGAGAGATTAAGCAAGTTTTATAGGAGACGAACGCGCTTTTCTGTTTTGGACCAGCTCCCTCTAACATCAATTTTTACTTTCTTCATTTTTCCTAACTCGTCTTCTATTATTAGGCTTTTTTCACGTTTTTTATTCATAGAAATCAAAATAAAATTAGTTGTCATAGGATAAATGGATAGAGGAACAGTTAGAAACATGAAACAGTGGAATTAATAAATTAAAAAAATATATATACCGAAGCTGAAAAACTTAGACTCTTCTTTTTGGAATTAATAAATTAAAAAAATACCGAAGCTGAAAAACTTAGACTCTTCTTTTTTATAGTAGTGAAATTTGGAGTCGTTCGAACAAAATATTAATATAAATTTTGTTAGTTTTTTTTTTTATAGCAAAAAGACTTATATAAATTTTTTAAAAAATATTAATTATTCAGTATTTTATATGATTTATGTATTTTATAAATTGATTATGATTTACCATACGAGATAAATATAAAAGTTTATTGTTTGTAAATGTATTTTATTGGTGAAATCCAATATAAAAGTTTATTGTTTGTAAAAATAAAAGTTTATTGTTTGTAAAAATAGTGGTTAAGAGGTTTGGCTCTTTTTATAGCCACAAAACATTTGTTCGTATGTGATTTTTATTTTCATAATTTCACCGTTTCAAATGGAGCGGCTAACATAAAATACACCAAACTTTAGGGGGAAAAAAAAACACAAGGTTTCAACATAAAAAAAAAAATGTATTGATATTAAGGACCTGAATATCCATATTAATTTCAAATCGTAGTAGGTAATGGGTCCACTGAATAGTGTGGACCAATATAAAAATGTATAACATATATAACATATATAAACTGAAAATATATAACAATACTATGTTTTTTATTTGACGAAAGAAAAAAACAGTAAAGTGTTTTCTGTTGTGAGATGTGACATGATGAAAAAATGTAATTCCTTGAAAAAAGAGTAACGTATATTGTATACCTTTAATTTATTAAACGTGACACTGAATGATATAATATACTCCTTTTTTATCTTACATAAAGATCTATTCATTTAATTCATATCAATGTCTTATGTTTTTATAGAAAATACACATCATATATCAATTCATCATTTTGCAGATACAAGTAGAAATCAACTCTTCACGTAGAGCATCCATTTTAAATAAAACTATCTTAAATCAGATTTTTAGGATAGATTATTCTTTTTTTTGATAAAAGTTTAGATTATTCGATTTGGCTCATATAATACATATGGAGTTTTATAAATATGGGTTTTAATAATAATTCTTAGAAAATGTAATTTAAAAGCAAATGAAATATTTTACGTTATACTATAAGGTTTTTAGTTATTAAACGTGAGAATGTTTAAAATTATAGCGTGAATAATAGCACGAAAAACAACAAATGTAAATGATAGCAGCAGAAACGAGATAATTATAAGAATAAAATAGGCTAAAATGAATAGAAATATTAATTTAGTGAGGGTGGGGGTGTATATGTTTTGTCCTGAAGCAGTGGGAGTCACAGTCACATTGTCACGTTCTGGATCTGGACCTTACTCGAAGTATGCAGACAAATTAAACCAAACCTCCCTAAGTTAACAAGTATTAGTATGCCTTGGATTGCTGCTTCAGTATACCTTTGGTTTTATATTTCTCAGATTCCTTCGCACAAACGTACAAATCCTTTCTTGTTTAATCATATAAAAAAACAAAAACGTAAAGAAAGAATAAAAAGAGAATCACAATCACCTAAACTAGAAGAGTGTCTTGCTAGGATTCAGCCACCTTCGCTGGCTTGTTCCAGTTTAGATCGATTAATTAGTTTAGTTGATTAGTCGATCTCGATTAATTACTGTATCTTATGTATGACTTATATAAATTTATATAAAAAATCGCGTTTACTTTACCAAAACGCCGTCATATATAATCACACAAGAGATTCTTTTTTCAAGCTTCCTCACTTTAATCTCTGTAAATTCCAATCTATCATTTGAAGGCACTACGCTAAGACAAGATGTATGAGTACGGACTCTCTCTCTCTCTGCTTCCTACTGATATTTGGGCTAATCTGCAACTATCGTACATTCGTACTTGTGTCAGATGTGGTCATCTTTTGTCCAGAAGAATGTCTTCTTTTACGTAATTAAAAACGAGCCAAATTACTCAAAATCTCAGAATGTTGCCATTTTAGTGATCTCTGATTCAAGAGAATTTGTTCTGTGTCTTAATTTGGGTTTGATTCTCATTGTCAATGCCTTTAAAAAAAAAAAAAAAAATTTCCCCGTTTGAGCAAGGTCGCACCTAGCCGAAATCAGTTTGTTTTGCTTACTTGGGGATTCTACGATTTCAGGGTTTGTGATTACAAGCTTGGAATCAGACAAGAGCCACTGTGCTACTTACTGTTACGTCTTGTCGTCTTGGTAAATGGCTTGCCTTGTCTCGGCCACGAGAACATGTTAGTGTTCTTGAAACTTCTCAATCTTTCAATTGCCACCTTTGTTTCCACAGCCTAAGGCTAAGTAGCCTAAGTTATTATTGTGTTCTTGATTTTTTTGCTAAGGTTCGATGTGAAAGCTTTATATGTTGGGAAGGAATTGTGGAAGGAGACTCTGCCATTGCAATCAGGTTCTCGAGTTTACAAGTTAGAAGGAATTGTTGATTCCCTTCAATCTGGAAGAAAGAATTGTATCCTGAGCTTCTTTTTCTGTTTCAGGGTGGATATATTGTATGTTTTGGTGACCGTGGAACCAGAGGGGATCGTGGCAAAACCAGATTCTGAAGAAAGATCTTTCATCATTTACAACATAGGCAAGCTTACATTATCAACCCACTTACCTTGACCCTTTGCATCTCTTTGCCCTCGTCTAAGTCTCTAGAACTCTTGGTAACAAAACAGTTTGTGAAGAACAACTCATGTGCATACCTTACTCAAGCTGGTCAGTGGCTATGTTAGTAGTTTTGTGCCTCGTGGTGGCGTTCATAGCTCCCTGGTTTCTGCCATCTTCTCTTCTTATAAAGAATCAAGGCGCAAGTTCTTCGCATCGCAGCGACGGAAAGGATACTCGAGGTCACAAATGTTTCTTCTTGGTATATAACTTGTCCATGTCTAATTATCGTTTTTATCATCTCTAGTGTTGTTTCGCTCAATCTTGCTCTTTCTGTTAGGTTCAGGAGAGATCTCCATTTTTACTACGAAATGATAAAAGCTCAAGGTATGTAAATCCTTCCTTGGGATTCACTTTGAATCAGTTATTGTACAATCCAAAATTGTCTCTCTTTTTTTTTTTTTTTTGAAACAAAAACAAAATCGTCTTCTTCTTCTTCTTCATTTTTTGATTCTTTAACATTTGGAGACTTTAATGCCCAAAAGTGTGAGCGAGAAAAAGTAAGCAGAGATCCACACTGCTCAAAGACTGTAAATTATTGAGAAAGATCAAATATGGCTGTGGATGCTAAAATGCAAAGTCTTTTTTCCCTTTAGATCTTTCTTGTAAAAGTGGCCGCCTGTGAAAATGACTGTGAATTATGAGAAAGATATATCAAATTAGGCTGCTATGACAGTGAATTATGAGAAAGATATATCAAATTAGGCTGCTATGACTGTGAATTATGAGAAAGATATCAATATGTGGATGGTAAAATTTTCAGTCTTTTTTTCCCCTTGGTATTTTTCTAAGCTAAAGAAAAAGCCACATGCAAAAATGTATACACCTCTTCAGATATTTCATTTTTAAGATGCTCACATATGTTAAATATATAGATGAATTAATAACTACAAAACTTGAGAAAAGCTTAACAAAATTTGATTTAATTATAAAAAGCTATTCCTTCGATGCAAAAATGGTTTCATTTGAATATTCCAATGTTTTAAAATCTAAACTGCAATCTTTATCCATCTTAATTCCCTCATAATTATACGCTACTTCAGGTAAAGATGATGAGTTTGCTAAAGTCAGATTTGACTTGTGTATAAAATACTTGTGAACCTGTTTCCTCCTTCGTTCACTCCAAAGCGCATCTTAAAAGTTGCTACAATGGCAGAAAAGCAGAGGGTCTGTGTTACTGGTTCAGGAGGATATATCGCTTCATGGCTCGTCAAGTCTCTCCTCTCCCGTGGCTACACTGTCCATGGAACCGTTCGAGATCCTTGTAAGGAGGAAGAAACACACAAAACATCTCATCTTTCTTTTTTTTCCGTTTACTTTGGGGACTTTTGACTATTCTCTGTTTCTTGATGTTACATGCGCTGATTCATTGTTCTCAGGTGATGAAAAGAACGATCATTTGAAGAAATTGGATAATGCTGCAAAGAATCTGAAACTTTTCAAGGCAGATTTGTTTGATTGTGAAGGTCTTTCTTCAGCTATTTCTGGTTGCTCTGGTGTTTTCCATATTGCTGGTCGTGTGCCTTTTGAAGGAGTTCCTCTCACAGAGGCAAGTGCTTAGATTTTTCATCTTCTTTTCTTTGTTTCTTTCTTGAATCACATTTTGAAAAAAAACACCGGCTTTGAATATGAAACATTCAGGAAGAACTGATTAAACCAGCTCTCACTGGCACCAAAAACGTTCTAGAAGCATGCACAGAAGCTAAAGTGAAGAAAGTTGTGGTTGTATCATCAATTTCTGCACTTGTTTACAACCCGAAATGGCCTAAAGATGTTGCCATGGACGAGGATTGTTGGTCAGACACTCAATACATTCACTCACTTGAGGTATCATTTGTATCTTTGAATAGCATTTGGTCAGATGACTCTGTTTTTGTTATATATACACCAAAGACAGTAAAAGATTTTGTGCTTTTCCACGATTATGCAAAATCTGAGGATCTCAGGGTTATTGGCCTTATTACTATCTTGCCAAAACATTAATGGAACGCGAAACTCTAGAGTGGAGCAAGAAAAGCTTAGCTGATGTTGTCACGGTCTTGCCCTCTGTCACCATAGGCCCTAGGCTTCAATCAACGCTTAACTCTAGTAGCTTGGGACTTCTCAGGTTCATAAAAGGTGATGTGATATGTTTCTTCTTCTAATTACATATCTTGGTTCAGTGATTCAATCTTGAAAGTTTGATGAAACTGTCGTCTCTCAGGAGGTATAAAGTCGTTGTTGAGCGACCAACTGTATCTTGTGGACGTGCGTGATGTTGCGGACGCGCTTTTGTTGGTGTATGAGAATCCAGAAGCAAAAGGAAGATACATATGCAATTCTCATTCACTTCACAACAATTCTCTTGTTGAGAAGCTGAAGAATATGTATCCTAACCGCAACTTTCCTGAAAGGTAAGAATAGAGAAAATCGGTTTCTTTTCAGACGTTGAGATTCCGGTCTGATCAAACGTGTAATGATGGCAGTTTCACCGAGATAAAAGAGAAGGAGGCGAATGGAGAGATGATGCTTCGACTAAGTTCAGAGAAGTTGCAGAATTTGGGGTGGAAGTTTAGGCCATTAGAAGAAACCATCGACGATTCTGTTGTGAGCTTTGAAGTTGCTGGTGATCTTCCAGAGCCCATAGCTAACTCGTAGTGAAGGAGGAAGAGAGAGGCTTCTTCACTTGTTATATTACTCTTGAAATAAAAGTGATTCCATGGAAAAATCGGACTTTTTGTTATCACTTCCAATTATATGAATAATTTGATGGAACATTTCAGATTCTCTTTATCTCGAAACAATTTGGTTTTCAGTGGATTTGAATCCAACCACTAGACTGTGAAATGTCCGCGGCAAAATTAAAACTAAATTTAGTTATGTCGTTATAGCTTTGTAGTCTAGTAGATTTTAACATTAGTTACGCGATTCCTTAACTTCGTTGACATTGGACCACAATTGTGGGGTTTTTTAAAAAACGAGTCATGAGCTCACGAAACCCTAGCCATTGATTCGGGATTTTCCGAGGATAAGGATTCATCTACACCGTCCAAAATCGATAAATGATGGCAGATTTCTTCCTTTTGTTCTCGTTTAATTACTCCGTGAGTAGAATTTTGACTAAATTCACATTTTGTCCAAAATCGATAAATCGATAAAAACTAAATTCACATTTTGTGTAAGGTTTGTTCCTGCTAGAACGGATAAATTTGATAAGACAACACAGAGATCGATAGTTACAACGTTAATTACACAATTAGAGTATAAATGTATGGATCCCACGTCATTTACAATGGCCCAAAACAAAAGTAAATCTCTCTCTCTCTCTTCTTCAACAAATCAAGCACCATCATCATCATCATCATCAACAACTTCTTCATCATCACCATCAATGGGAATTTCCCAAACTAAACCTCCCTTTTCCTAAATCGATTCATCTTTCTTCCTTCCTTTGATTTTTTTTTTATATGTTAGTTTGCTCTAATTCTTTCTCCGGATTTTCGAATTCGTCGTGTACCTTCGTTTTTGTTTATAATATTTGTTCTTTTCTTTTCTTTTGAGTGATCCTGCTGTACAGAAACCCTAATTCCACCCACTGACTTCGTCCTCTGTCTGGCCCATACTAAAAACCCACACTGCTTTTGCTTTTCTTTTCTTTTTTTTTTCCCGGGAAACTTGATCTCTTTTCCTCCTTTCGCCATTATTAGTAGGGAATGATCTTTTAGGTTTTTGATTTCCCCCGATCTCGCTTTATTTTTTCACCATCTCCGAGTAAACCCTAGAATCTCCGCTTCTAATTCGATGGATTCTAGGGGTTTCATCTCTACGGTTTTCACTGGGCTTAATCATTGTAATTTAGTCTAGGGTTTACTCGGTCACCTTTATTATCGCTTAGAATTTGATCCTTGTCCATAATTCATCCTCTGTTCTTTCTTTCGTTGCCATAAAGTTTCCATTTTTATCTTCTTCTCTTTCCTTCTCCCTCTCTCGCTCACCCTATAACCATGGCGTATCAGTCCGCTCCGGGTTCTGGGTTTCACTACTTGAGTTCCCCTTTCGGAGATACAACCTTCACAAAGGTATTCGTCGGTGGCCTTGCTTGGGAGACTCAAAGCGAAACCCTTCGCCGCCATTTCGAACAGTACGGCGAAATCCTTGAAGCTGTCGTCATTGCCGATAAGAACACTGGCCGATCCAAAGGATACGGTTTTGTGAGTCTCCTCTTCTCGTTCATTCTTTGTTGCTTGCTAATTGCTGCTTATAATGACATCTTCCTCCGTCTCTAGTGATGCTAAAATGTTGCTTTTGAGATACAACATTACAATTTCCGTAGATCAGTGCCATTAGCCCGATAGTTAGATACTCAGTTTCGTTATTTTAGGTTCATAGGTAATGGAATCACCAGAAGCTTACATTCCAATGTCATGTAACTCTAATGGATCGTGTTAATTAACCACAGAACATAGAAAGTCAGTTGTTTTAAATGCCTTTTAGTTTTGACTATTTTCAAGTTTGCAAGAATGACTCAGTGCTCTGTTTCTGTTTCATATGGAGGATTTAGGTGACTTTTAGAGATCAAGAAGCTGCTAGGAGAGCTTGTGCTGACCCAACTCCCATTATAGATGGTAGACGTGCAAACTGTAATCTTGCTTCCCTCGGGAGACCTCGGCCTCCATTGCCCTATGCGCTGACACCTAACATGCCTGGTCAGTCTTACTGCAATACTCATCCATGCCCGAATACGTTGCAATGGATCATTGCTGGTGTAGATTACCTGTAATTTAGTGCATTGGTGGTTTTTCTTTTTTTCTTTGGTTAGGACGCTTAAGACCTGCTTCCCCGTACATTGGAAATATGCAGGGTCCTCGTGGTTCGGTTTTCGGAAATTATCCGTATCAGCAGCCACTTCCATATAACTACCAGCAAGGAGTTGTGTATCCTTATGGGTGAGTCATATGCTCTCTGATATTACACATGGCACTAACGTCTTTTGCGCAAGTGTCTCTTGTTCATTAATGTGCTTCGAATGTTTGTTTTATTTCTGCTCTCAGGGTAACCGCATATGGACCCGAGTACATGTACCCACAGTCACAGGTTGAGAACGGCTCTCAACATTTGAAGTTCCTTCTTGGTACCTCTTCGTATTATTATATCTTATCTCGTTTCATGGTCTAGGGTTTATATGGTCCATACATGGGCCAGCAGTACCTTCAGGTCTACGGAGTACCTGGGGCAGTTAATCCGCCGGTTTATCAATACGGTCAAGTAAATCAGAGTATTCCCACTGGCCACGGTTATACAGCAATTCAAGGGTATTCGGTTCCAGGAAGCCATGTTCTTCAGCTCGGTGGACCAACCGCCAGCGCGATGACCACTTCATCTATGTCTGTTCTTCAAGCACCATATCCTTCAGGTGCATTTTACTGTCTTACGCAACCTTATTCACTATTCAAATTTCATAGCACTGGCTCCATCGAGGCTTCTGTGTTACAAGCATTATGGAAAAGCTAAGTTTAAGTGCAATTAGGTTATGTCCTCTTTTGAATGTTTTTCAGGCCCTGCTCCAGTACAGTCGCATATCATTGTCCATTCCCCTCAATTTATGCAGAGTACCGGTTCTGACCAAACAACAAGGTAAAGATCGATTCAGCGCTTTCTTTAATTTGGGTGTGGTGGTGAGGGGAAAATATGCACATTTGTTTTTTTTTTCTTCCATAACTTTGTATGGTATTAATGGTTTCAGCTATCCTTGAAGACTGAGGAGAAAGGAAGTTAAACGGTAGCGAAATTGCTATTCTAGGTGGCAGCAGAGGCTTCCTGTTTTATTAAGTCTTGCACGTTATTTATCTTGCATCCTAAAGGTATGTGTTTCACATTCGACGGTACTGTAAATGGCATCATCATAATAATGCCTTGATCTCTTTAACGTCAAGATCTTATCACGCTACAGGTTATATAAAGTTGTCTTGCTCACTTGGAGGGCGCAGAAGGAAAAGAGAAAAGGAAATTGGAGTTTCAGGGTTTGTGCTTCCGTTTTCTTCACCCATCCGTCAATATGTATATCTAAACACAGCCACAAAAATGCTGCTGGCTCATGCTCGGGTTGAGTTTGCAGGCACTATAACGGTTTTTCCTCGGAGGGGCAAACCGTTGGTAATAAGTTGCATATATATATATATATATATACACACACATACACAAGCATGTACATGGTAGAATCAAAATCTGATTCTTTTTTAGTCTAAAGTCGTAATACTACTACACTTCCTTCAGGTACAGGAGTGTAGTGAGTAACACTCATAGGTGTATAGCCTTTGTCCCAAAGTCCTGCATTGTAAGTAAAACATGTCCTTGTTCTTGTCTGTCACTGCATATATATATATATCTTTTAGTTGTGTAGGGTTTCTCTCTTTTTACATGTCTGAACACACTGATGAATTGTAATTCGAAGCTTACTTCAAAGTATGGAGTCAGTTTTTATCTCAGAATTTGATTGAAAAATAGTGATTGTTCAGTAAACAAAATATTTGATCAATGGGAGGAGTGAAACGATCAATTTGGTTCCGGTGATAGATATGAATGACATTCTCATATGAATTTGAAAGACTTGACTGCCTGCAAAAACAGAGAACAAAAAAGTATAAGCAAACAGGTTCTGGTGAAATCCTTCATTGTTGTTGTGTCTTCTTTCTTACCTTCTGGATCTTGGAGCTTTGTTCAGCAGATTCTTCATCTGTAAACTGTAATAACCACAGAGGGTCATTGTATTAGACATAAGTAACTAATCAGAGAGATTATTGTGGAAGTAGGACCAGACTTACCTGCCCTGTGACAGTGTATAAACGGTTGTACCAACCGTTTGTAGCCATTCCAATTGCAGAGTACAAATGCTTACGAGCTTCACCAGGGTTTTGTAAGGTGTACTCGATGTAATAGAATCCTGATCATAGATCCAAGAGACATAACTTGTCTCAACAAACAAAGCAGATACATGAGAGATTTTCACTAAATTTTCTTTTCTTACCCTTGGAAGATCTGCTATCGACTAGCTTTGCAGTCACTCCTGCTGGTTTCTGCCAGCTTCTATCCAATCCACTGACCTATAAACAAATGCCATATCCAAAATTTTAAGGAACTCTTTTTGCAGGNTCCGGGTTCTGGGTTTCACTACTTGAGTTCCCCTTTCGGAGATACAACCTTCACAAAGGTATTCGTCGGTGGCCTTGCTTGGGAGACTCAAAGAGAAACCCTTCGCCGCCATTTCGAACAGTACGGCGAAATCCTTGAAGCTGTCGTCATTGCCGATAAGAACACTGGCCGATCCAAAGGATACGGTTTTGTGAGTCTCCTCTTCTCATTCATTCTTTGTTGCTGGCTAATTTCTGCTTATAATGACATCTTCCTCTGTCTCTAGTGATGCTAAAATGTTGCTTTAGAGATAAAATCTTGCTTTATAGATACAACATTGCAATTTTCGTAGATCAGTGCCATTAGCCCGATAGTTAGATACTCAGTTTCCTTATTTTAGGTTCATAGGTAATGGCATCACCAGAAGCTTACATTCCAATGTCATGTAACTCTATGGATCGTGTTAATTAACCACAGAACATAGAAACTCAATTGTTCTAAATGCCTTTTAGTTTTGACTATTTTCAAGTTTGTAAGAATGACTCAGTGCTCTGTTTCTATTTCATATGGAGGATTTAGGTGACTTTTAGAGATCAAGAAGCTGCTAAGAGAGCTTGTGCTGACCCAACTCCCATTATAGATGGTAGACGTGCAAACTGTAATCTTGCTTCCCTCGGGAGACCTCGGCCTCCATTGCCCTATGCGCTGATACCTAACATGCCTGGTCAGTCTTACTGCAATACTCATCCATGCCCGAATACGTTGCAATGGATCATTGCTGGTGTAGATTACCTGTAATTTAGTGCATTGGTGGTTTTTCTTTTTTTCTTTGGTTAGGACTCTTAAGACCTGCTTCCCCGTACATTGGAAATATGCAGGGTCCTCGTGGTTCGGTTTTCGGAAATTATCCGTATCAGCAACCGCTTCCATATAACTACCAGCAAGGAGTTGTGTATCCTTATGGGTGATTCATGCTCTCTGATATTACACATTGCACTAACGTCTTTGCGCAAGTGTCACTTGTTCATTAATGTGCTTCGAATGTTTGTTTTATTTTTGCTCTCAGGGTAACCGCATATGGACCCGAGTACATGTACCCACAGTCACAGGTTGAGAATGGCTCTCAACATTTGAAGTTCCTTCTTGGTTTCTCTTCGTATTATTATTATATCTTATCTCGTTTCATGGTCTAGGGTTTATATGGTCCATACATGGGCCAGCAGTACCTTCAGGTCTACGGAGTACCTGGGGCAGTTAATCCGCCAGTTTATCAATACGGTCAAGTAAATCAGAGTATTCCCACTGGCCACGGTTATACAGCAATTCAAGGGTATTCGGTTCCAGGAAGCCATGTTCTTCAGCTCGGTGGACCAACCGCCAGCGCGATGACCACTTCATCTATGTCTGTTCTTCAAGCACCATATCCTTCAGGTGCATTTTACTGTCTTACGCAACCTTATTCACTATTCAAATTTCATAGCACTGGCTCCATCGAGGCTTCTGTGTTACAAGCATTATGGAAAAGCTAAGTTTAAGTGCAATTAGGTTATGTCCTCTTTTGAATGTTTTTCAGGCCCTGCTCCAGTACAGTCGCATATCATTGTCCATTCCCCTCAATTTATGCAGAGTACCGGTTCTGACCAAACAACAAGGTAAAGATCGATTCAGCGCTTTCTTTAATTTGGGTGTGGTGGTGAGGGGAAAATATGCACATTTGTTTTTTTTTTCTTCCATAACTTTGTATGGTATTAATGGTTTCAGCTATCCTTGAAGACTGAGGAGAAAGGAAGTTAAACGGTAGCGAAATTGCTATTCTAGGTGGCAGCAGAGGCTTCCTGTTTTATTAAGTCTTGCACGTTATTTATCTTGCATCCTAAAGGTATGTGTTTCACATTCGACGGTACTGTAAATGGCATCATCATAATAATGCCTTGATCTCTTTAACGTCAAGATCTTATCACGCTACAGGTTATATAAAGTTGTCTTGCTCACTTGGAGGGCGCAGAAGGAAAAGAGAAAAGGAAATTGGAGTTTCAGGGTTTGTGCTTCCGTTTTCTTCACCCATCCGTCAATATGTATATCTAAACACAGCCACAAAAATGCTGCTGGCTCATGCTCGGGTTGAGTTTGCAGGCACTATAACGGTTTTTCCTCGGAGGGGCAAACCGTTGGTAATAAGTTGCATATATATATATATATATATACACACACATACACAAGCATGTACATGGTAGAATCAAAATCTGATTCTTTTTTAGTCTAAAGTCGTAATACTACTACACTTCCTTCAGGTACAGGAGTGTAGTGAGTAACACTCATAGGTGTATAGCCTTTGTCCCAAAGTCCTGCATTGTAAGTAAAACATGTCCTTGTTCTTGTCTGTCACTGCATATATATATATATCTTTTAGTTGTGTAGGGTTTCTCTCTTTTTACATGTCTGAACACACTGATGAATTGTAATTCGAAGCTTACTTCAAAGTATGGAGTCAGTTTTTATCTCAGAATTTGATTGAAAAATAGTGATTGTTCAGTAAACAAAATATTTGATCAATGGGAGGAGTGAAACGATCAATTTGGTTCCGGTGATAGATATGAATGACATTCTCATATGAATTTGAAAGACTTGACTGCCTGCAAAAACAGAGAAAAAACAAAAAGTATAAGCAACAGGTTCTGGTGAAATCCTTCATTGTTGTTGTGTCTTCTTTCTTACCTTCTGGATCTTGGAGCTTTGTTCAGCAGATTCTTCATCTGTAAACTGTAATAACCATAGAAGGTCATTGTATTAGACATAAGTAACTAATCAGAGAGATTATTGTGGAAGTAGGACCAGACTTACCTGCCCTGTGACAGTGTATAAACGGTTGTACCAACCATTTGTAGCCATTCCAATTGCAGAGTACAAATGCTTACGAGCTTCACCAGGGTTTTGTAAGGTGTACTCGATGTAATAGAATCCTGATCATAGATCCAAGAGACATAACTTGTCTCAACAAACAAAGCAGATACATGAAAGATTTTCACTAAATTTTCTTATCTTACCCTTAGAAGATCTGCTATCGACTAGCTTTGCAGTCACTCCTGCTGGTTTCTGCCAGCTTCTATCCAATCCACTGACCTATAAACAAATGCCATATCCAAAATTTTAAGAAACTCTTTTTGCAGGAGAGTTTGTTTTTTTTTCTTTGGTCAGCAGATTTGGAGAGACTTAACCAGTGTTTCGGCGAAAGCTTCGACCTTTCCAAAAGATTCCATCCGAGTGAAATCCGGACCAAGTCCAGTGATCGCTACGCTCACTGAGACGACAAACCATATTCACCTATCAGTTAGCTCATGGTTTCTGAACAAACCAAAGAAAGAAAAACAAAACTTCTTTCTGATAATATATTATTATTATTATTACCATTGTAAGTTGCAGTTTCTTCAGGGTAAAAGGCTGTGATTGACTTGAATCCGTTGGGTTCTGCTTGTCCGATTTTCCAGTCTTTGCGCGAATGCAATCAGATTCATTAGTCAATCATGATTTGGGCTAAGTATCTAAAAACAGAGCTTGATAGATTTACCTTGCGGAATTGATATCTCGAATTTGTTCGTTTCATCTGTGTACACACGGAAAGTTTCTGACGCATCTGTGAAAGAAAAAGAAAAAAAAAGGAGAGATAGTTTGGGTTTATTAGCTTCTACGCTCTCACGGAATCAACATGAAAACGAGCTTGAATCGACAATACTTGTCTCTGCAAATGAAGGTGATACGGCCAATGGAAGGAAGAAAGCAGAGGAAGCTATCTGTAACATGACTTCCCTTCTCTTCATCCCAACATGATCTCTAGAACAACTGTTAACAGAGGAAAACAAAGACTGAGACTTTAATCAGATTCAGAACAAACCCAGATAATGAAAAGTAGTGACTTTCACTGAGACATAAATAGAGTCTTACGAAATCAGATGTTGTTCCTCGTAGGAATTGTCTAGAGAAAAGATGACAGCAGGAATTGATGTACATCTTATGGAATCTGGAAAAAAATGGCTCCAAGAATATGAAAATTGAAACAAGAACGACGATGAAATAGTGAAGTGACATAGAGAGAGATAGAGGACCTGTAGTGATCTTAATATAACGAGTCGAAACGCGGGGATTCGAAAAGCTCTGTGGAGAAGAAAACCATGGAGAAATCGCTGCCATGTGTTTCAAGATATGTCCGCTTCTGTAAGAAATCTATCGCCCGTTTGGTGTTTCTATTTTTCTTTTTAATTCTAAATTATATTTTGCTTTGACAAAAAGAAAAATATTATACATTTTGCTATGTGGGTGAGAGATATATTACTTATGTACATTTATAAAGTTATTTAAAACTTTCAAAATATAACATTTTTAATATTCTAAATCCCCAAGCTAATTAAAAAATAAATAAAAAAAAATATTTTTAACTCTCAGATGATTAAAAAAAAAAAAATCCACAAGCTAAAAAATTGCTGGAAAACAATTTTTTTGTTAGCGTAACACTCTTGAAAAATATATAAATTTTGTTCAGATATATATATTAATCATTATTATCAGGAACATTTAAATTACATATTGGATTTGACCCATAAACAATGACACTAGTCTTCGAATTAACAGTTTCCATACAACAATATCCACACAAATTTTGTAGTTACAAGTTAAAAGCTTTATCTGAAAAGAGCGGATTATTCTTGTCATATAAAATTTCTAAAATGATCAAATCATAAATTAAGTACTTGAAACATGGTTTAAACCTGCATGACGAAACTTAAGTCACTAAACTGACAATGAGTTGGTTAGAAGACCTTCTCTTATAGTTGCTTGCTTCACTTCCTTGGCTCTTTTCAAAAGCAAACGAAGCGAGAATGTAGCGAGAAGCAGCGTCCGCCAAAACCAAGCCTTTGCATTCTTAGGATCCACTCTCCGAGCAAGCCACAACGCATAGACCGCTTCACTCACGTGAACTGTCACCACGATCCCCGACGCTATCCGCAACACCAACATCGACCTGAAGAAAAACAGCGCAATGGCTCAAAGGAACGGTATGGGTCCAATGTCCGGTAGCCATGCGACCGATATGAAGGCAGGCAAACCAATCACACAGAAAAGCCAAGCGTAAATGCTCGGTCCATCGACATCTCTCCTCTTCTTGTATTTAAAATAAGAAATGGTTTCGGTCATGGCTTCTTCCGGTTGTGTCTTGGGCTCGTACCCGAGTTCCTCCTTGGCTTTCTTGATCGAGTAGTAATGAGTCACCCCGACCTGTTCCATTAAGAAACGCTATAAGCTTAAGAAAATCGGTTTTTCTTTTTCTTCAATATATTCTCTAGTGTCATCAAGACTAGTCTCTAACAAACCTTGTAAACTTCTGGTGGGAGAATCAATGGCTGTGGAATCCACCACTGGTTAAGCAACGGTGATAGCATTGTGTATATAGCTTTGCATATATTTCCGAGTGAAACCGCAAGCGGAATAGATAGCCATAACTTGGGCAGGTCATAATCTAAACTCTTCAATAGTGGCTGGAGAAACTCGAAGAAGTTTATCGGATTACCTGCGAAAAAAACAAACATCAGGAATCGGTCGGCCTCGGAATAAATCGATCAGAGGAAAGTCTATTAAGAGTGTAAATTTTAGTATTTTATTACCATCAGAAACAAAGTAGGCCTTCCCTGCAGCTTTCGAGTGTTGAGAGAGTAAACCGTTGGTCGCTAGCATGAGCGCGAGGACAATATTATCCACGTAAATCCAGTCGGTTTTCGAGTTTGAATCGCCGATTTTGAAGAGGAATAAACCCAATCTTGCATCAGAGATTATCCTATCAAGATACTTCTCTTCACCCGGTCCATAAACAAGTGGACAACGAATCGCGCACGTAGACAAATGACTTTCATGTCCATTCCTAAACCCCCATTAACATATATATACAAAACGACGTAATTAGCATTACCATGTCCTCATTCGTTTTCCCAAGTTAGCTTAGGATCTATAACATTGTATACAACAACATATTGATTTAATTTTCACTTACTCAACGGTGCGACCGTTGTTCTTCAAAACCAACTGTTCGGCAATAGATTTAGTCTGATCATATGGACCGACGTATTGTTTTGAAGCTAAATAAGGGAGAGCTTCATCTCCATTCTCAATCTCTTTCCCACCAAAAACAACACCGTACGAGCTCAAATACACTACCTTCGTGATCCCTTTCTTCACGCAGGTTTCCAAAACGTTACGCGTCCCTTCCACGTTGACTTCCTCGATCCGACGAGTCCGAACCATTTCTTTACCGGAGCCACCGTACGAAGCAAGATGAATAACACAGTCTACCCCATCAAGAGCCTCTTCTACGTCCTCTCTACTCACAACATCTCCTGACATATATATTAGGAACAAAGTATATTGTTAGAACATTTCATATTAAAAATGGAAATAGATCTAACGACTAACAATATATTAAAATATGGACTAATTCACTCGTTGTCAATTGTTCTTGAGTTAGAAACATGATTTCAAAAATGTACACTCATCTATGGTCAAATTAATCATAATCTTGAGCTAGTGGATTCGGGTATATAGAGAGATATAAAAAATTTGAATACCGTATATGCAGTGGACGCCGGATTCTGTGAGACGGTCGGACCAAGGAGAGGTGGTGCGGCAGTCGAAGGAGCGGACTTGGAGAGCACCACGGCGGAGCAGCTCAAGGCACACGGCGGAGCCGACTAAACCCAACCCACCGGTCACGGCAACAACTTTGCCTTGTATTCCTCTGTTCTCCTCTTCAACCATCTCCATTTTTTCGGTATGGTTTGTTCTTCGATATTCAATTTCGATTGTTCGTAAAATGGTCAACGAAGAGTTCAGTACATAAATTAAGGGCATGGCATGTTATGACGTAAATTATATATTAAGGAGAAGAATCTCGATTTCGCTTGAAGCACGTGTGCCAGCGGGATCACGTAGTGTTGATTGATCAAGACGATAAAGGTAACATGTTCATGTAGAATCAGAATCCGCAAGTTATGCTAATCGTCAAATACGATTTCTTGTTAATTAATCAGCCAACGACAAAACCGAAGAAAGGTTACTTATAGAGAAGCATTAAATTTGGTTACAGGATCGCTTAGTCAGCTTGGTCAACAAAGTCTTAACACGTGGCATCTTCAGAGTGGTTACTTTGACCAGTTATATGATGGCTTCCTCATCCCGTCTCAACAAAATTCACCACCGGTAAGGTAATCGAGTGACGACGGTCAACCCTTTTCTGAAACGGAAGCTTCGCAGTCAACACCACCGGAAACTCACCGGAGATCGCTACGGTACCCCTCTCCGTTTTCATTCTGTTGATTATCTCTTCTCGAGTTACTTCGTTTTCGCCCCCAAGAAATTTACTGGGTTTTCAGCTTAGAATGTAGATTAGGTTTTTTTCTTTTAGGGTGTTGTCTTCTCTCCTTTACTTGTTCTTCTCAGCTTTGATTCCGGTTTTTCAAATCATAGCCTTCTCCAGGGAGACGATTAGTCATCGCTATATCGATGTTTATAGTCTAGGGTTTTAGTCCGAAGATCCCAAATTATGCCCAATTTTGGATGCGAAAAAGGACGATTTCGAGAATTTTCAGCTGTTAAATTCGTAGACCTGATTGAGCTTTATATGAAAATTCGGCTGATTTGTAGTTTTGTACTATGAAACGCATTCTTCCAGATTTGAGTTTTGAGTTTGAGCTTTATATGAAAATTCCAAATTATGTCTCTCTGTTCATTACCATTACAGAAACCTAACTTCCCATCTTTCTAATGATTTGAGTTTCGATCAGAAGTGATAAGCTTGTTCTTGGATCCAGCATAATTTGTCTGTTCTCTTGTTTCTATGGTAGAAAAATGGGATTGAAATGATTGAACTTGCTTCTTAGGATTAGCCCCTTTTAACTTTGCTTACTTCTTGTATAGAAAAGTCTTATTGGCCTCTTTGCTTGCGTCTTCAAACACGAATGACATGTTCCATGATTTGATTGTTTGTTATCTTCTTCTTTTTCCTTCCTTAATAGAGGTAGGTTTGTGGAAAAACAAAAGCACAAATCAAACACCATGAACCATCAGAATCATCAAGCTACTCACTCTAAAGTGATCTCTCATGTATTTTTCACCGGTACTGCTAAGCAAGGCTGTGCTGCTCCACCCATCGGTCTCGTCGACATCGGTGTGAGCGAAGCTGCCTACATCTTCAGGGTTTCTCTCCCAGGCATTGAGAAAAATCAAAGTAAGCTTTCACATTTCTTTCTCCAAATGTGCTTTCAATACTATGGCTTTTGTTGGATAGTCAAAGAGCCGTCTCAATACAAAAAGCTTTCCTCTACTTGCGCGCCACCTGTTGAAACCGGAATGGATTCATTATGTTTTGGGTTTCATAATGACCAAATGACATGAGAAGAAAGTTTCATTCTTTCACAGTCTGTGTGTGAAAGAGTTGTGACCCCAAATGCAATCTTCTTCTGATCTTTTGATAGATAAGATCAAATGTGAGATCCAGAGGGAGGGAAGAGTATGCATACAAGGAGTAGTACCTGAGATTGCGATTCCAAGCGACTCAGGATGCTTATACAGAATGCAAGTGCAGCAGCTCTGCCCGCCTGGTCCATTTTCCATCACGTTTAATCTTCCGGGACAAGTGGATCCTCGCTTGTTTTCTCCAAAGTTTAGACCTGACGGCATCTTTGAAGTTGTTGTCGTCAAGCTCGGAGTAGGCATCCCAACTTCATAGTTTTCACTAACTAGGATATTGTCAAGTGTTTTTGTGTAGAAACATGTTCACGATGATGCGATTTCTTAAGATGTTTCTTAGACTGTGAAAAAATTGGTTAGATGTGGAAATGGTACTGCTTTTATCAAATTGAATTTTAACGTTTCTATAAGATTTTGGTCTCCATTTCAGATCACCTGATCCGTATTCGATAAAATTATTTTAAGCAAAAAAAAAAAAATAACTCTTCAAAGAAAAACCTTTTTTGTTTGTTTTGTGCCCATCGTGAGAACAGAAGTAAAAAAGGGAACTTTTTAGACTTTATAATCTGATTTTTATAAAAAGACGTTGTGGAAGTCAACTAAAGAAAGTGGACTCGATCAAGGGAGGTGTTTGTGTTGTTCCTCGCAGACAAAACAAAAGCATATTCCATAACCTCTCTCTCTCTCAAGAAGAAGAAACTCTCCAAACATTAAAATGAAGAGACAGAGGCTTCCATTGTTCTCAGTTTCTGTGTCCTCAAAAATTAAGAATAAAAAACCAAATTTTTTATCTAAAACAATTCGACGATGCCGGCGTTAAGAGTGTTATCGGCGTTAGATGCGGCGAGGATACAGTGGTACCACTTCAAGGCGATAATAGTCGCCGGAATGGGTCTCTTCACCGACGCATACGATCTCTTCTGTATAGCTCCGGTCATGAAAATGATCAGCCAAATCTATTACCACAAGGACTCAATCGGAACCGCCGTTCTCTCCACTTCCTACGCCATCGCTCTCCTCGGCACCGCCTTGGGTCAGCTCATCTTCGGCTACTTAGGCGACCGAGTCGGACGCCGCCGAGTCTACGGGCTCTGTCTTCTGATCATGGTTTTAAGCTCCTTCGGCTGCGGATTCTCCGTCTGCACCACTCGCAGATCTTGCGTCATGGCGAGTCTCGGTTTCTTCAGATTCATCCTCGGGCTCGGGATCGGTGGCGACTACCCTCTCTCCGCCACGATTATGTCGGAATTCGCTAATAAAAGGACGCGCGGAGCTTTTATCGCCGCCGTGTTCTCGATGCAGGGGCTCGGGATTTTGATGAGCTCCGCCGTGACTATGGCTGTGTGCGTGGCGTTTAAGAGCGCCGGAGAGGGGAGTTCGGAGAACACGAGAGCGGCGGGGATGGAGACTTTGGCTCCGGCGGAATCGGATATTGCTTGGAGGTTGATTCTTATGATCGGTGCTCTTCCCGCCGCGATAACGTTCTACTGGCGAATGCTCATGCCTGAAACCGCCAGGTTCCGTTCACTTGAACTCTTTTCTTCTTCTCAAATTTTTTTTTTCCTATCTCAAATTTTTAATTATTTTCTGGCGTACAAGTATATTCGCGTATGGCACAAAAATATATTTTCCGTATTTTAATGTTTCTTTCTATGCATCATGTACTGTATATACTATTTCTGTCATTTTTTGGTCTTTTTGTTCACCAATTATTTTTTTTTATCTTTTAATATCGCCGTAATATAGATAATAATTTTCTGCACTTTCTTGTGTGACTTTAGTGTATTATATAACATATATGCTTCTGTGTTTTGATAGCAATAATAATATCTAACAGTAATGTAAATGAATGTCCTCAAACAAGCGTTGGAAATTTTCAGATATGTAATGAAATCTCAATGTAGATTTATAATTTAAGTTATTAGAAACTTTAGTCGTGTGCTAAACAAAAGTTCCCCCCATGTGTTCCGTACGAAATAATGTTGGAGAAACTGAAACTAAATTCACGAAATTTAACCTAAATTCGATCTGATTTTGATCCGATGATAAACATAAATTACTACTATATAGTATATTAGTATACCTGTGATAATGTAAAGAGTGGAAACATCGTGGTTCGTTCCTAGGAAGTAATTAAGTTGACTTGTGAGGGAGAATACCGAACACAGTGTGGTATATACCTTTTAAGGTACCTCTCATGTTAACGTATCCAGATAGTATTCCGTTTTATTATGCATAAATGTATAATATATAGTTTTAGTATGCCTTGTATGTATTAAGTATTTCTTCCCAGGTATAATAAGCTCCAGCTAATAAACAGAGTCATATATAAGACTTTTTCTTAGTCAACTCTTTTATCAAGCTATCAAGTTATTTTCCTCTTCGGTATATCTTTTATGAGTTACGAGTCTTATGACTAATTATCTCACTGATAATAAACCTAGCTAGTATGTTAACTAACTAAAGTTTATATTAATTAATTATCCTATAACCTATTACACTTATAATGCATGATGTTGACTAAAGTTTTTGAAAATGCATACAGATACACAGCACTAGTGGAGAACAATGTAGTCCAAGCAGCAAAAGACATGCAAAGAGTCATGTCCGTATCCATAACATCTCAAATGAACGAAGAAGACTCATTATCGGAAACACACCAACAACCACCGTCCTACAAACTCTTCTCTCGCCGTTTCCTCAGCCTACACGGCCGTGACCTCTTCGCAGCCTCAGCCAATTGGTTCCTAGTCGACGTCGTCTTCTACACAAGCAACCTCCTCCTCTCTCAAATCTTCAATTTCTCCAACAAACCTCTCAATTCCTCAAACGTCTACGACTCAGCCTTCGAGGTAGCTAAGCTCGCAGCCATCGTAGCCGCTTGCTCCACCATCCCCGGTTACTGGTTCACCGTATACTTCATCGATAAAATCGGTCGAGTCAAGATTCAGATAATGGGGTTTTTCTTTATGGCAATTGTTTACTTGGTCGCTGGGATTCCGTACAGTTGGTATTGGTCTAAGCATGAGAAGACTAACAAAGGCTTTATGGTTCTCTACGGATTGATTTTCTTCTTTAGCAACTTTGGTCCTAACACGACTACGTTTATCATCCCGGCGGAGCTTTTTCCGGCGAGGTTTAGGTCAACGTGTCACGGGATATCCGGAGCTGCTGGGAAGTTTGGGGCGATTGTTGGGACTGTTGGTTTCTTGTGGGCCACGAAACACGATGAAGAGGACAAAGAGGACGTTTTTCCGGACGTGAAACGCGCGAGAATCGCGTTTTTGATCCTTGGTGGCGTTTGTATCGCTGGAATGTTGGTGACGTATTTCTTCACGCGTGAAACTATGGGAAGGTCGTTAGAAGAGAACGAAGAGGACGAGCTTGGTTCAACGTCAGCACCAGGATCATCTTCTGCGAGTGAGTTACTTGCGAGACAATAATGATTTTGAGATCAAACGACAAAGGACTTAAAAAGGGCACATCTTTTGATCTCTCCTCTCTAATTAAACTCTTAATTTTCTTTGCTTTTTTTTATGTTTGATACTCAACTTTTTCCTTTTTTTGGTTCTCTCAGTTTTTTTTTTTCTCATGCTTACTCGAATATTTTTTTCCGTTTTATAATTCGGTGATACATAAATGTCAAAGCTTGATCCTTTTATTCAATTTTTCTTCTTAACCAATTTATAAACAAAAGAAAGTTAAAATTGAGAACATGTGATATCAAACATGATTTGAATATATCACTTGGTTTTGGTTGGGAAAGAAGCCATCTTGTTGATTCCACACAAACCTTGTGGTTTACCAGTGTTCCTCTTCATCCTAATGAAACCTTTTTCTCCCCATTTTGGTCCCCAAGAATTCTTCACTATGATGTAATCCATGCCCTTGCTTGTTCCGTACCCAACCGCGGCTACACCATGGTCTAGCTCGTCCCCGCACCGCCCATTAAACACGCCCTTCACACCACCCAATAAGAATTATTCAAAACCTCAAGAAAATAATATGTATTTCATTCAATTCATTAATTATTGATGATTTCTTGAAGATTGTAAAAGGTTAGAAATGAATGGATGTTAACTTACACCCTTATAGAACTGAAAGTCTCTACCAGAGGCTTCGATTGCGACACTGACTGGCTGATGAGCCAATGCCTTCAATAGACTCTTCTCGTCGTTAGTAGGCACATCTTGGTGCCCATTAATAGTTACCATCTCGGACTCATCCTGAAAAGAAAGAAAAAAAGAAAAAGAAAACGATGAGATTATAGGCTCTTTCTACTTTTCTATGCCGGATTCCTAACGCATATAGAGAGACCTTTTGCGTTTCGCAGATTCCTTCTTTCATAGCGTAAGGATAGTCTTCTTCCTTGCGAAGACCTCCGTTCTTGACTATATACTCAAAAGCATAGTCCATAAGACCACCGTTGCACCCATTGTTGTATGTTGTGTCACAATCTATGAGTTCTTGTTCAGACAATGTTGTCAGATTCCCAGTCACAATCTTGTTTATACCTTCCACTGCAGCAACGGTAGAGAAAGCCCAGCAACTTCCACAAGATCCCTGATTCTTTACGTAGCTCACAACTCCTTTCTTTCTCCAGTCAACGGATTTAGGCAGAGCTTCGAAATCTCTGTAAGCAAACTCTTCGTAAGACCTCTCCTCGCGTCTCATAGAGACAAGATCGGGTTTGAGCCCCAAATACTTCTTCTTGAACTCTTCCTGAGACATATCAGCAAACTCGTTGAGACCGAGCCAATAGCTTTTCGTTTTCTTATTAGTCTCGTCGATGTGTTTTAGGTTGTCCTTGAAAACTTCAAACCTAAGAAACTTCTCCTCAACGCTCTCGTAAAGCTTTTCGGAATTGGAGATCCAATTCTCAAATAGTTGGAAGAGTTTTTCGTGAGATTCTAAGTCTTCAGGTGTGTATCCAACGATTGAGTAATCGTGAGAAGCGGCAAAAGAGAGGGAGAAATATGTGGAGGACAAGGCAAGAGCAAAACAGAGGATTCTAGAGGAGATAGCCATTTTTTGGGTTCAAAGCTCTGTAATTGATTGGTCTGTTTATATAAGTCTCTGACTCTTAGTAGGATTAATAAATTATGTCGATCATGTTGCTTTAAGGGTAAATCTGTTTGAATCTCAATCTTGAATGAAGACTCAGTCTTTAAGCTTAGTTATGTTGCCCCTATAGGCGCTATGGTTTACTTTGAATCCAAGAAAACCTTTGTCATTTGATTGGGAAACAAGAGCAATAGTTAAGCCCATTCAGGCCCATACATAAAACGCAAAAATATATATGTTCGTTCGATACACAAGGCAAACAGAATATACAGTATGTTAAATCGTATATTAGTTTCCATAACAGGAAGATATTTAATGACAAAAGTGTAATTTAAATGGAAACATACCATCAAAACACCCCCAAAAAAATTCTATAACAAATGTTTTTTTTTTGGAAAACGGGTTTAATTCTATAACAAATGTTGGAAAGACGCTTTCACGTGCGCACTCTGCCTCTCGCTACATTACATATTCACATTCGAGTTAACATAACATACGTATTGGGTAACCTATCTTATCATCCTTAATACCATTTTTATATAATACTATCCAATACTTTACCTATATGGTGGCTACATATGATCATAAACAAAGGCTGCAAAACAAATTATATGATGAACAAAGGTTGAAAATATTTGTACTTTTGCCGTTTCTACGATTATTATGTTCTAACCTTTTCATTCTTGAAGAAGTTTTCTTAACAAAAAATAATAATAATAATAATAAGTTTTCTTAGGAGCTAATACTTGAGTAATTGCAACCCATGATAACCAATAACACCAAAATTAAATCTCTCTCATACTATACTATTCACTATGGTATACTAATTAACAAAAGTCTTTCCTACTCTTCTTATCATCTTTTAATTACAATCTTATCTCTCTCTTTTTCTTCATACATATCGGACGGAAATAATTGAAGAAAAATAGAAGAAGAGAAGAAGAAGAAGAAGAAGAGAAGAAGAAGGAGGAGGAGAAGGAAGAAGAAGAAGTGCGGTGGAGGATATGGAAATGAAGCTCGGTGATGGGGTTGTGATAACGACGGTGATAGTTACGATGGCGGTGACAGTCACGGTGGTGATGGCGGCGGCAGTCACAGTGGTCATGATGGCGACAGTCACGGTGGTCATCAAGTGTTAACGGCGACGGTAGTAAAGGTAACTCGGTTGAGAGTGGCAACGATAACGCCAATAGCGATAACTTTGGCATTCGAGACAATGGTAACGATAACGTTAGCGGTGGTGATGAAGGTAAGTTAAACAATAACAAATTAGATAAGTTGTTATCTGTATAATTTTGTTAAATTAACATAGTTAATTAATCAATAACTCAAATTTTACATAATATGATAACTGGTTAACACGATAATTTTTATATTTTTATAATTTATATATTATATAATATGATAACTCGATAAACATGATAATTTTATGATATAACAATTTGGTTAACATGATTTCATATTTTATATAATATGATAACTCGATATGATAACTAGTTTAACACATTATTTTCTACGACATGCTAACTGGTTTAATACGTTAATTACATAATAACAGTGTTATCGGACGGATAGTGAATAGTGTTGTCGGACGGAACAATGTTACCTGGACAGACTGTAACAGTATTATCGGAACGTACATAAATCCAGATCAGTGGCATTTGTGTAATAAAGCAAATTAAAATGGACTTTTTTGACCAAAAAAGTTTTCTCTCTGTTAAATAACTAATTTTGATTTATCCATTACTATATACTTAATTAGTTGGTCAACCATTACCATATATTAAAATCACCCCTAATACTTTAATGTTTCAATAAAGATTAGAATTTTGTCTAAAACAATAAGCTTTCTTAAGAGCTAATACTTTAATGTTTCAATAAAGATTAGAATTTTGTCTAAAACAATAAGCTTTCTTAAGAGCTAATACTTTAATGTTTCAATAAAGAATAGAATTTTGTCTAATGTCATTTGTTATATGTTTTTTATATCAGTCTACAACTAATCAAATAGATACTAATTAGAGATACAATACAAGCATACGATTTAAAAAGCTTCATAATCATAAATGCGATATATATAGAAAACCCTTTAACAAAAAAAAAAAAAAGTGCATGCACGGTTGTATTGGCCCCCCCCCCCCAAATTTGCAATTTCTCAATCTCACCCATATTTATGAAGGCTTCGTCTGTCCCAATATCCTCTAAGACATTTCACATTTATTGCCCATCCACTGTACGGACATCGTTCAATAATTCATAAACCAATCTACGCATCAAATTATCATTAAACTGGACCAAAATTATACATTAATCCATAAAGGTATCATACATATCATATACATTAATACATATAGAAATATCCATCTCTCTTGTAGAGTTGTAATTGATTATATAATCAAGACTCAGAGAATCAGACTACTCGCGTGACAATATTGTATATATAGGCTATGATTGCTACCCCAAGATGAATGATGTACTGATTATTATATATGTAAGTTTTTATCAATCATATAGCAGCGATTTGTGTTCAATTAGTTAAGTTTCACTTTTTCTTTTAGTACTTTTTGTGTGTGGTGTGTGTGTGTTTTTGTATGATTTTTCTATTACAAAGTGTTTTCAACTAGAATAAAAAAAACTATATTTACTGGGTTCTACTTCTAAGTGATTAATTATAAATTAAAATGAAAGTTTGGATAAAACCAATTTATTTCGTAGAAATTAAAGAAGCAAAAGGCGAGAAAAAAAAAAAAAGGATTGCTTGTGAAGGGAAATGAGTGAGAGGTCGTTCTCTGGTGGAGCAGGTCGGTGCTGCCATTGTCCTTTCCTCTTCCTCCTTCATTTATTAGTTCTCAACCTTCTCCTTCTCCTTCTAACTTCCTCTTCGCCTTTTTTTTTTGTTTAATTTCAATTTTTTCTTAAGATTTGGTGATATAGAGTGACTATTTTGTATGTATTTTGGTATATAACTTTTCAAATAAAACATAATTTAGTATGATCTTAGTTTAAGTTAATTTGAACTTGTGCAAAACGAACGAAACGAGACGGCCATGTATATATATTTTATGCGAGATGTTTATATTGTGTAGTTTACTTTTAGCAGGTGTAGCCGATATTTCACTCCTAATTGTAATTAATATTTTCCATCTTGGTATTTTCTCTAGCGATCATTTTTTTTTCTTGTCATTTTCTACGCTAAAAAATTATTATGGACTTTTTGAAATAAACTTCATTACATACATATATATTAAATACAAACAGACAAAGACGAGCGATGGACCCCTTTGTCATTTGATTGACACATACTATAAGAGAAGTGTGACAAACAGTGTTCTATATTCATTTTAGTGATTTTTGTTTCACCTAATTTCTCAAACTTTAGTGTCACATATACTCAGTCTGCATATACTATATGTGAAATTACTAGCACAGTAATTCTGAACAAAATGGACTATTAATTTTGTACATTACTTCTGTTACACAGAAGCCAGTACCGTTTCTGCTTTGTTGAGTGGTTTAACTTGAATTGTTTTTTTTTCAAAATAAATTAAATGAAATAGTGTTACTGATTTTCTTTTTTACTAAAAATAAAAATAAAATAGTGTTTACTGAAATGACGTAGTACGACGATAAAAAAAAAGGTTTCCAAAGTATGCTAGCCCTTGCTGCTTTAACTACTAATTGATATTCTGCCAAGTTTAGTGATATTATAGCAGACAAATTAATTTTAATATATAACTAAATGAAAAATTGTTACTTTTTTGACAGGGCCAATAATATTTGTTTGTGATGCAGATGAACAGCACTATAATTTAGTAGACCGACGGTATCACTTGGGCAATAATTAACTGAAATAGGAAAAAATAACAATTTTGAGGAGAAATAAAAAGGATATAAAAGAGAGGGTCACAGAAATATCATCAGAGCTAGAGGGATAGACCCCCTGGAGAAAAATAATTTTAGATTTTAAATAGTACAGAAACTATATAATAAGCTTTTAATAATGGATAGGCTTAGGTAAGCCTATGCAAGTACAGCAGGTTTTGAATTATTGGATGAAACATTTGTTCAGTATCGAGATTTACTTTTATAAATCTATTACTATAAAAATATGTTAATATAAATTGTAGGGTTGTGTAGGGTTTAGGGTAAAAGAATGACTTGGGAGATTTAACATAAGATCGTGTGGGCAGTTAAATATTTAGTGAGATAGATAGTGTATAGTACGTTTGCATTTATTACAATTTTACCTGATTTTTATATCATTCTACGCACGTGTCACCGCCGACATCTGCTATCCTCTACTGTTTCATTTCATTTTATACTCCAAACAAATTTCTATAATAAAAATGAAATTAATTTCATTCCAACTGTTTGTGTTTCGCAATATTATGTGTGCCTGACCAAACGAAACGTAAATAATACTAGTATACAGTAACAAATTTGTTTTTGTGTGGTTGATTTATGGATTTTGATTTCAGATAACCCCAACAAATTTGATTCAAACCGAATCGAAAAAGTTATTGTGGCAAAGGTAATAAACAATTTAATTTGGTTAAAATGGTGTAAGTTTTAGATATCCCAAATTTCAATAAAACCGAGTGAGAAAATGTACCAATTTTTTTTTTTTAAAGTTGTACTCCAATACAGAAATGATTTTAACCGTTGAGAAATAATAAAAGAGAGAGTGGTTACAGAAAACAAATAAGGAAATGAATGGAATTGGGATCTCAGGGCGAATGTGTATAAAATAATAAATAAAAAGGTCTGACTCATGAATGTATAATGATATGCTTACACCCGCACGCATAAACCTCTGCCATCTTTACTGCACACTCTTTTCCTTTTTCTTCTTAAAAGTAAAATCTACTTATTTGCTTTCGTTTTGATGATAACCATAAAATGCAAACTTCTTTCAATGACATTATTTATTTGATATTTCTTGAAATCTGAAAACTTCAACTGAGACGATAAATCTTTTTGGTTGAGAAATCATCGATTGGTATGATGAGATAACCTCATTCTCAGAATCTTTAATGTATAACGGTTTACTCTTTTCAAACTGCACACTGCAAATTTTTAAATAGTTTTATTGAATCAAATGTAATTTTGATATATCCTAGAAACACACATAATTTAGTGGTGTGTTGGATCAACTTTATTACTATTTATCAACCAGGATAAGATAATCTAGAAGAGATGATATACGCACTTTTATCCAAAAAAAATGTTTTAATGAAAAACTCTTGATATCGAATGTATGGGTGTTGGTGTATTTCAACTACCCAAAAAATACTATATGCTTTATGAACCAGTTCTAGTTCGTCTTTAGTTAATATAACAAAAAAAACAAATGCTTGGTTTCTGTTGAAAAATATAATTAGTCATATCTTACAGTAAAATTTAGATAAAAGATAAAAAATAACTATAAATGTGACTTAAAAACTGAAATGATCCATTGACCAATCGAGTAGTCATTAACGAAAGATCAAAACTTAACATCACATTGTCTCAATCAAAACTCCAAAGACCATAAGAATTTCGCTAGAGCAGTGTAGTGATAAAAACACAAAACGGCAAAAAGTTGTTTTTGCATTTTAGAATGTTATAAAAAATTGATTATTTGCATAGGAAATAAAAAGAGGAAAATAGAAAGAGACTCCTGAAAGCTCCCCAGGTGAGGGCAAATAGCAGCCACTGCTCCCTGAATTTCACAGCCTTTATCATCAATGCTCCTCTAACCTCAAACACTCAAAATCCACACATCTATACACACACCTCTACATATATACTCTCTCTCTCTCTCTCTCTCTCTCTCTCTCTCTATTATATCTTCGATTAATGTGCCGTTTTGTATATATAAATATATAATCTTGCACACAATAAGGTTATACTCACCATCACCTTTTCTATCATTGCTCTCTTTGTTCTCCTTTTTCGTGTCTCTTCGAGTAACAAGACTTTAAAAAGTCTCTTTCCGGCCGTTATAGTAAAAGATGATGCTTGCCGTGGAAGATGTTTTGAGCGAACTTGCCGGAGAGGAAAGGAACGATAGAGGATTACCACCTGGTTTCCGGTTTCACCCGACAGACGAAGAGCTCATAACATTCTACTTAGCCTCCAAAGTCTTCCATGGAGGTCTCTGCGGCATTCACATCGCCGAAGTTGATCTTAATCGCTGCGAACCTTGGGAACTTCCTGGTAAAACATTCATTATATCTTTTTTGTTGGTCTAAGTGTTAAGAAAAAAACATTCATATCTTCTTTCCTCTAAAAAGATCTTTTCTAAACATCTTCTTAATTTTGTTGTATGAAGAAATGGCGAAGATGGGAGAGAAAGAGTGGTACTTTTATAGTCTAAGGGATAGGAAATATCCAACGGGGCTAAGGACTAATAGAGCCACTAGTGCTGGTTATTGGAAGGCTACCGGAAAAGACAAAGAAATCTTTGCCGGCGGGGGCGGTGGGGGAGGAGGAGGAGCGCTTGTTGGGATGAAGAAGACCCTTGTGTTCTACAAGGGGAGGGCTCCACGTGGCGTCAAGACTAAGTGGGTCATGCATGAGTATCGCCTCGAAACCGACCTTTCACACCGCCACACGTGCAAGGTAAAATTAAACTCTGTTACTTTAGCCCCACACGTGCGTCTCTTTAAATTTTTATACTACTCCCAATTTAATACAGTATGACATTATTATTTTTCTTGTCGATTTATGAGTTGACTTTATTGACACGAAAAGCTGAAAAGAAAATATTTCTCCTTCGTTTTTACAATTTTAACTCTGTTACTTTACTCCCACATTTGCGAATAATACTAAACATTAATACGAATTTGATGTTTTTATTGTCAACTAATGAGTTGACTTTTTACAACGCTGAGTTGAAAAGAAAGGTTTAACCGAAAATATTTCACCTTTTTCCCCATTTTACATTTTTTATTTTTATTTTTATTTCCCAGTAGTAGTAATGTGTATTGTCATTATTTTGGTTTGGCTGGTATGGGGAGGGACAGGGGAGAGAGCAGTTTAGATGTGATAGATTTGATATAAAACTGTACGTGTGGATGTCAACAACACCAAACACACCTTGCCGTTTCCTGTTCTTCCATGCTACACTGTTGTGTCGTTTTCATCACTATTGCTTTCTTTAATTAATTACATTCATGTATCATCATCATAAATCAGTTGGTCAGGCTCACATTTCAAACAAGATCTCTACCGATCTTGGTTAGGTGTGATTATTATAAATAACACACACACACACACACACATATATATATATATATATATACATATACATTACTTGGAAACAAAATGTCTAATAACATTTTTGATGTTACACAGGAGGAATGGGTTATTTGCAGAGTGTTCAATAAAACAGGAGATAGAAAAAATGTTGGAATCCATAACCAAATCAGCTACCTCCATAACCATTCACTCTCAACAACACATCATACTCATAACCATAACCATTATCATCATCTTGAAACCTTGCCTCCTCTTCTAGAACCTTCCAAAACCCTAACCAACTTCCCATCCCTACTCTACGATGATCCCCATCAAAATTACAACAATAACCTTCTCCATGGATCATCAGGCCACAACGTCGACGAGCTCAAAGCCCTCATCAACCCAGTCGTGTCTCAGCTCAACGGAATCATCTTCTCTCCGGGAAACAACAACAACAACAACAACAACAACAATGAAGAAGACGACAACTTCGGCGTCAAGACAGAGCAATATTCGAACGGTGGTAATAACGATCTTGACGTACGAGACTACTTGGATAATCCTCTTTTTCAAGAAGCGGGTTACAGTCTGCTGGGTCTTTCGTCTTCTCCTGGACCTCTTCACATGCTATTAGATTCTCCATATGTCCTTTAGGTTTCCAGCTGTAGAATCTTGGCCCTTGGATTATATATTTGGCCTTGTTTTATTTCCACGTTTTGTAAAATACTACAAATTAATATAACTATTATTATTCCTAAGATCCAAAGATCTTGATCTTCTGTAGATTAGGGACTTTCTGATTAAAAAGTTTTTAAAAAGTTATGTGGCTGCTGCAGCCTTGCAGGTAAAGCTAGTAGTGTGTTACTTTTGATGAACTGTATTTGTGGGCGTTTCACTGTTCGATGTGATGTCATAAATACGAATAGTATTTGTAACTATTCTGACGTCATTGTTTTATGTGTTTTTCTTTGGGTGGACTTTTTCCTTTTTTTGTAATTAAATATTTATTTTTTCCAACTTGTGTTTAATATTTTGGAACTGTGAAAATGGCATTTCGGCTGAGTTGCTAAATTCGGCCGGTTAGGCGAACTGTAAGCGTTGTTTTGGTTAGCCACGCTTCTTATCCAAAAATTCTGAGCGAGCAAGCGGTTATCTAAAAAATATTAATTCAAGGTTCAAACTGTGAAGCCCATTAAACATCAAGAGGCCCAGGAAACGATAGTAACTAAAATACTATCGGTATGTTATCAGAAATATAAGTTACTAAACGATCAATAATAAAAGCGATTATGCAGATCAAACGAGTCGAAAATTGATGGTCAAATGTTAACAAGTGTGTTAGGAATCCATAATCAGAAATATAAGTTATATATGCAATCTATTAATTGTCAATTGGTTTAGAATTAAAAGTTCATGAATTATTTGGTATATTACTAGATCTCATCATATTTCCGATATAAAATGTTTATTATTCGTTTAAAAATGATGATTTTTCTGTTTCATCTTAAACTGAATTCCATCCATGAAACCTACGAAACTTAAAAGAACTATTATGTAATCTTGTTTTTGAAAAACGTATGATCTAAAAAAATTTGAAATTTTCAGATCAGAAATATCCTCAAAACTAATAATATATATATGCACATATCTATTTCCTATAAAAAAAATACTTTGTGCATTAGGAATGTAGTCTTATTTAAGCGTGCAATACCAAAGAGAAATTGCTTTAAGTCTATCAAATTCAAATTAGAACATTACGTTAATTAATGCGTTCTGAGAAAATATGTACACTTCCTTAAACCTTCATAAATATTCAACCGATGATGATTTTATTTACCTATAACACCTAGCTATGGAATAAAGCAATCATAAAAGTGGTGGTGGTCTAGTGGTTCTTGAGGAAGAGTTGTCCTGTTATTCTAGGCCAGGACCGATTCTTTTTAAATGTGAAATTGTTAATTTAGGAAGAGTATGTGATTCCCTAAATTATATTAAAAAAATATATATAAATTAACAAAAGGATCTAATTAGCTAACAAATCATGCAAAAACATGTACTAGCTATTGACGTAATGTTAATAAAGAGGCTCATCATTTTTCAACGAGAATTTGTAGTTCCTCTTATTAGCAAACAAAAGGCATCTCTTCTCTTTCTACTTCCTACTCTTTCTTTGTGATATTTCGTTGTGATTCAACAGAAAATATTCATTATAATGAGAATTTAGTAATATGATTAGAGAGCTAGGTAACATAATGCTATCATCTATCCATGGAGATAATTAGATAAAGGCATAATGCCAAGGGATAAGCTAACAGATCATGCACATGCACGTACAATATACAACGAAAAAATAAAAGGAGATGCCTAGTATATATGAAAATTGAATTCATTTTTGTGCAGAAAAAATATGAAATTCTATAAGATTGAATTATATTGTTGTCAATAGGTATAAATCAACTACTTTGGGTGAATGGCATATAGTTTGCTTTCAGCTCGAAAGTTTTAATTAATGATTGAGCATTATTATTACCACTACGAGCTATATCATCAAAGCTAATAAGCTAAGCTATAATAGTTAAAGGAAATAATTGATGGATATTTTGTGATAAAATGCTATGTATATTCAATGTCAATTCTGCATTAGGTTTTTTATATCACAAAATTTCTATACACATTTAAAATTATACGATTAAATAAGATCAGCACTTAGCACATGGACTCACTTTCCATAGTGGAAAAACTCGTGGTGAATGCTCTGATAGTTCGCGATGGTGGACCATCATTATTCGTACGTGTTTTATTCGATGGCTACACGGATAAAGATAAATAATCCATATACTTAGTTTTTTTCGTGTGCGTAATTATCCTACATCTTGACTAAGTATTATCAAATTACTTTCTCTTTGTCTTAATTCGCACTTTAGTTGTACTCTGAAGATATTGGCGATCTTTTGTTAGGTCAATGTTGGACGACAAAATAAGACCATCTTCTTCGAAGTCCTAATAATTTAAAGTCGCGTTTGATGATTTAGTGGGATACAGGCTCGTGTTCCCAATATTTATAAAATACTTGGGAATACTTTTAACAAAAAAAACATGAATAAAATTAATATATAAAACCCGACAATTTGTTTGCTGCTTTATTAATGGAAAAGGGAAAAAGAGAAAACTCACACAATACACATCACACCATCTGTTCCACGCAGACTGGTCCATCTGTCTACTTTCCCATATTTATTATGGAATATTCCATTAGTTATAATCGAATTTGTAGCAACGAACAACTAACATTTTATTATATTAATTAAGTCCATTAATTGATGCTTCTATACATGAAATTAGACGTAAACCACACATTCAATACAAGGCATATGTATCTTATGTCTTACATGAGATCATATACAGAACTGGCATGTTCTATCAAATTTTTATGTAGAAATGTTGATGTATATACTATGACAGTTAAAGAAGAGTGTGGAGTTAATTAAATATGATTAGTTAGATATTTTACTACGATATTAACTTATTAAGTATTCTTTTGGCACGACGACATAGAACCATTAATGAATTCATTCACGTTACCATCGCATATTCCCGCACCATAAGCTAATGGGTACAGACCCAAAAAAAAAGGTAATCAAGCTTCTGGTAATTTTAATTTTGTGTGGTCCAACGTCTCAGTTTCAAGTTCTTGTAACTGTTTCATGGTCTCTGGTTAGTTCACAAATCATGCCGATAATCTATAAACGATATATTGATAAAAAATTAATTCCTATGCAATCTAAAAATAAATAAAGTGTTTTAAAAAGAAGTGTTCATTAATCATTCCATTCCATAATACATTTACAATAAATATATACACATAATAGACTAACATTATCCTTTAAAAATGACAAGGAACAGTTTCTAATATTTGTGTCATAGATTATTTATTTATTTTAAAAGGAAAAAAAAAATGGGAAAGGGTCTAAAAAGAATCAAGGCAAGACGACGTTATTTGGATCATCTTCACGTTGCTTGATTCGGGTATCGGGTTCGGATCCTGAGCTCGAGCTACCGGGTAACCCGCCGCATTTTTGACACCTGGCAACCACCAAGATCTGACGGCAGGAAGGACACGAGGAGTGAGACCCAAGCCACGTGTCGATACACGATACGTGGAAACCGTGGCCGCACTGCGGCAACACCCTGAGCTCGTCGCCGGCGGCGAATTCCGCCAGACAGATGGCGCACTCGGCGAATTTCTCCGCCGGGGGCGAATCCGGCGAGTAGGTGAGCTTGGGCAGAGATCGAAGTACTTTCTTCTTCAATCCTTTGTTAGCCGCAGCTGCCGGCGGTGGATGAGCCTGACCCGAATCGGCGCCGGATCTGTTAGCGGCGGCCATACGGCGGAGCCAGGCGCATCGAGAGACGGCGAGTAAGCCGAGGACGCAAATGAGTGCACAGAGAAGAGCCGCTATGATGACTACGAGATCGGAATTTAAAGCCGGAGAAGCTTCAGCAGCCGATGGAGAATTGGCTTCCTGAAGAAGACGAGAGAGAAGACGCGCCATCGCAGAGAGATCTGATTTTGAGTTTGATTGGTTAATTTGAAAAATTGAGAGGGATTAGGAGTGTGAGCGTTTTTTTCGGGAGGCAGAGAGGAAATGGATTTATAGTGAGCGATCCATATCGCTTTCTGTTATAAGGTTATTTTCGTAATTAGTCCAAATTTGTTGCCTTTAGTCAAAAGACTCATGAAAACTCTCATTTTTAGTCCTTTTCTTGCAATGTTTTTTTTGTTTGTTTATCAACAACGCTCTCAAGTTTTTACGTAAAACAAGACGAGGATTTTTTTTTTATTTTTTTATTTTTAATACCTTAAACCTGTTACCTATATACTATTATCTCGGTACATAAGTAAGTTATATATCATTAACATGTAAATATATCAAAAAGTCTCACACATCTTGTTTGGTTATAATTCCTACCTCATTGCTCCAAATTTTATGGGATGATTACGGTTTACCTAACACCTTTAGACCTAAATATTAAACATTTCATTACTAGAAAAATATATTGATTGGAATGGTCTGATTTTTTTTTTTTTTGAGTAGCTAGCGAAACTGTATTGGAAATCTGGTCTTAATCAAACACTCCAATCTATTGGATTATACCTAAACAACAACAAAAAAAATTGTGGAATGATTAATAGTTTTGGTGGATTGGAAAAAAAAACATTTAAATTTGGGTGTATGAGATAGTGGTGCGTGTGGGCTCACACACACATGATGGAAGTGGCAGAAGCGTGTGTGTGCGATGTGATGCCTTCCTTGGACCATTGAACACCAAAACACGAGATAGACTGATAAGCTGTGTGTGTAATTGTGTATCCCTTATCCTAACATTAAACAAACTATTAATCGTCACTTTGTCCTCCACCGCGGTTAAAAACATAATCAACTATATGGAATATGGAATATGGAATATGGAATATGGAATATGGAATATGAACTTAATAGTTTCCATATATATAGTTGATAAATGATGTATAGAACTTGGATCAAATACATTTTTTTAACTAAAAACGCAAAAAAATGAATATAATTGCTCGAGGCTAAGTTCTATTATTGTTTTTTTTTCTCTCCCTTTTATGGTAGAGCCAACATGTGGGAAACTAGACGAATTTTAGAAAAATCAGTCTTACCCAAGAAAGATGATAATGCCTTGGGTAAAGAAAGACTACGTACGTACAACAATTTGTTAAATGCATATTCCACTGGTAGATCTAGACTTCTAGTACTACTATTTTAATCCATTGCTATTCTTTATATTTCGTTAATAATATACTCGAGTATTTTAAGTATATTTTTTGACAATGGATGATACACATGTTGCGATAAATTCTTAATGACGTTTGACCTAGTGGAGAAATGTGATTCTCTCTATCTACGTACAATAACGACCTTTGAAATCACGAAAATAACATTTTCTTTTTTTTATTAATGGCTGCTAGACAATTTAAAAACCACAAAACCTGGATCGTTTGTTATAGCTAGCTTAATTATAACTAATAAACTGTAATAACAACTTTTTCAAAAATGTTACGTATGTTAGGAGATAGATGATTTACAAACCTTCTGTGAAGTCGTTTCTAAGTATATATAATTTTTTTTGATATTGTGAAAACCCCGACAATCCACTTTCAAAATATCCCAATTAACAAGTTTTTAATAAACGAAGAAGACGAACTTTAATGTAATTTTTTATTTTTCTCTTTGCTGCTCGAAAGGATTAGCAGCCAATCAAGCTGACATGGTATGTGGAATTAGGATAAAGACTAATTCACTAAGGAAGACTTTTTTAATGTTTAGATAAGATCAATCTTTAATCTTAATCCTCCAAAATAAATATGAACCTTTTCTATATATGGGATAAAATCTAAATAATCTTTTGTGTATAATATAAACAAATAATTATTTAAAATTGACCGTGGAACTGCATATCACACACACATATATATATATACCACCCCTCAAAGAACAATACAAAAATAAAAATAAAATAAGTTTCTCTTTACCTTTTTTATACTGTACAAATTATAGGTCTTATCGATTAATATCTTATATACCAAGAAAAAAGAAGATATTTTTTTCTTATCTTTTGACCAGAGAAATGTAGTATGACCAAAACAATCTCATATAGTATCCCTGTAACACAAATACGTGAAAATTGAATGAAATTTCAGGTCTGGGTCAAAGAACAAAAAAAATCTCGATCATATAGTATCCCTGTAACCCAGTTTTTTTATTTTTTATTCCATCAAACATATTATTTCAACTAGAACACGTATCAAGTTATTGGAAAGCTATAAGCAAATTATGAATAAACAATAATTTCATATTTTCAAAGCAAATAAATTCACATGCATATTCAAACATTCATCTGGAAAACATATATATATTTTTTTAAAAGTCTCGTACTAATACTACACTAGTTGGACACTAGCGAAAAGTTTTTGCTTCCAAGTCTCAACAAATCGACAATAGTTTTGGGAGGCTTTACAGTTTTTTGTCCAAGTATACTTTAGCCATGATAATAATGCCACGTACACACAGAACGAACAACTGAGGCAACCTACGAAAGCGAAGTGGTGATGGAAGCGCCTGACATTTAAATTTTAAAATAAAAATAATGGTTACTAATGTACATGGACCGTATTCTTAGTCACAAATCAATATATGATGAGCATGTTTTTTAATAAAGGATTACGATAAACGCATTCTTAGTTACAGTTATAGTTTTTTCTCCTGGCTAAAGTAAATACTAAATACAGTTATAAAATATACGTGAAGAATAATTATTCACCTAATTAATCGGCCTAATATGTAAAGAGAAACTTTTTTCCTCAGTGGTAGTCATCATATAGTTTGTGTGAAAGATGATAATAACAACTAACTGAAAAAACATGCGTCAAGACTCGAAAAGATTTGGCGAAGAGGGACGCTTGTCCATTTCTTATGGGATTTTTAGCGAACTAACCATAAACTTTTTCCCTAGTATAAAAAAAAAAAAAAATTCTCTTTACTTATCACTCTATTTTGTTTACTCTTCGTTGTCTTTTTATATATTTTGAATTATCAGTATTATTATTTTGTATATTGATATGAGAGATAGAAGATGGACACCTTATATAGCATTGCAACAGCAAAATAGATTTAGTTTTTTAAAAAGATGATACAGTATATGGACAGCAAAAAAAAAATAGCTGTACAGTTTTGTCATAACTTTTCCATCTCAAAACTATAGGCGACAACTAAAGCGTGATTATGAGCTCATTACATATTCGTTTCCAAAACATAGATGCGCCAAAGAAAGATCATAAACTTGCATGCGCATTTTGAAGTTTAATATTACTGTCAATTAATGTTTTTGAAGATGGAAACTAAACGGATTAAAGAGGAAACTGAGAAAAGGAGAAAAGAAAATCATACATGAAATAACGGATGGTAAGAGGAGCAAACGTGTGAAATTATGAGTTTCTAAATAGAGTTAAATGACAAAAATTAAATATATAAAAATAGACCATTACTTAGTTTAGTTGACTCCTTTCTCTTCAAGTGCACTCCCCACTTTCCGATTTCCCACCGCCCACTTTTGCTTCCCGTCACATGCTCCGCCTTTTTATTTATTTGTGTTCGATTATTTATTAAAACTGTACTCCCTAAATTTACATAAACTTGTTACGTGTATGTTGTTTTCAAAAACACGTTTTAACTATTTAAAAAAAACACACACGTTATATAATAAAATATGCAGCTCATGTCTATATATATAAATATATGCAGAAAACGAATATCTAAAAAAGTACACAATGTCATAAACTATTGACACTACAATACAAATTTTCATACGATTTTATTATTGCAAAAAATACATTTAGTTTGTAAAATACTACGCCATGATTCTAAAATTAGTTGGAATTTTGAGAAACCCGGTTTTTAACAAGTATAAGCATGTACAGTTTTATTTTAGAGTTTTAAACCCTCTCAAGGTGAATTAGTGATAATTAGTCGACAGTAACATTATAATATGATAATTACGTACAGTCGTTTTTTCAAAACTAAATTGGATTTAATATTTTAGTGTTGAATGACTAACCAATTACGATTTTTATTGGAAATAGCTGTCAAAATACGATTTTTTTTAAAATAACCTAGTTCATGCATAGTAGGCTTTAGAAAAAAAAAATCATCGAATTCGTGTAATTATAAATTGTTTTGTATTTAACAGCAGAAATAAATTATTTTGTACCAGTCGATGTAGTTATATGTGAACATGTAAAGCACGTTTACCTTTTTATTTTATTTTTGATACAAACCCTTTCTCGGACCTTAATTATTATTCAATCACTTTTATATTATGCATTATCATATATAGTATATATTTAAATATTTAAAAATGCGTAAATGTTTGTCATTGTATATCGTCGGAGTAGGGAAACCTGGAACTAAAATAATTAATTTTAAAGAAAATGCATCGAATGTGACCAAATTAATTAACTCAATGTCAGCCATGAGATTTTCACCATTTCCCATTACATGAGTGGCTTATATACATCATAAACAACTTTTCCACGCTATCATTCAAAAGCCAACATGGCACTCTTTCAATTGAATAAATGGCCGGCTTGCCTTGTGATTAGCCTTTCACCAAATAAAATTATAAATTACAAATTAATGAATTATAGATTGTTCCATCCATTTCTTATAAACATTAAACATAAATCTCAATAATGCATTTTTCAATAGCATTTTGTTATTTGTTCTTTCATTTTAACAAATCAAACTTAGAAGAATAAAAATGCTGCACTAAAAATAGAAAATGATATACTTTGAAACCAAAAAAATAATCTAAACCAATTAGTTTGTTATTGGAGTATAGATTGAAGAATAATCTAAAATGATATGTGATCGGGAACAAGATATACACACACTCTGTTTGATATGATGATCATCGGATTGATAGCGATTCTGCACATTACTATATAACCACATAAATCTTTGTAGTTTGTAGTCATTTAAACATTATACTTCACTATATCAAATGGGTAGAATATTTTTTTACTAATTTACTATCACAATAGATATATCAACTTTTCCTACGTATAATTATTTGAATCTGAGTTTACATTCTAAAACGGCTTATCACCCTGACATCCCTTACATACATGTCTAAAAGACTAAAAAGATGAATCACATACATGAAAAAGAAGATAAAATTTGCAATTACTTTCCAAAATAACTTTACAGGTTGGGGGAATTAAAAAGTATGTAACCAAGATTTGAGATTCCATAAAGAAAACCTTTAACAAAAACAAAAAAAGATTTGGGATAAAACTTGTCACATCTAGTGCAAATTTTTTACTAAGAAACAAAAATTGGGATACAACGAAAAGGAGCCTCATCACTTAAGCTTTTAAACACGGCCGTCTACATTCTTATTTTGATGTTAAAAACAAAAAAACACGGCCGCCTCTAAATAAAATATTATTCAGATAGAGTTAAATATTGCATAGAGAAACATTATTTGGATATAGTTAAATATGCATTAGAGATCACGTGGAATTTTAGTTAAAGACACTAACAAATCTATCTAACGATAAAATTGGTGACTTGTCGATGTCACTTTTTTTATTTTACTGTTTGAAAACGACCTTTGACCCTTTTTCTCTTTTTAAGTGATGATGATCAGTAAGCAAATCTTGAGCATACCCCATCTTCGGATTCTCAAGATCAACACTTTGTTTGTGGGGACTTTTTAACTCATATTTTGATACTGATGTTGCCATGTTGGTGTTCTGAGCAGCAGCACCATCTCAAGTTCAACCAAACCACGAAACAAAGCAGGACAAAACGATTTGAGATATTGGTTCTCTGATGATCCCGGTTTGGAATTGGTTAATGAAATCATGATGGATTCCCGGATTATGGATTGCAAGATAAATATATTTTGTTCGGTCTAGTTTGCTCTGGTTTGGCAGGTGTTTACCGGTTAACACAGATACGAGCCCTATTGTTCAAAACACAGAAACAGTAACATTTGCCTAGACTAAGTTCATCTATGTTTTTATTTTCAATTTGTGAGTTCAGGGATTAAACCAACCAACAACTGAAACCACTCAAACCATAAGGAACACAAAATCGCAACTTAAGATACAAGTGTCTAGCTAACAATCCACTATGAGTCAAGATACAAGTGTTTGGTTTTACAATCGGAGAAGCCACTCACCAACCTCTCAATCCACTACTGCAGGATCTTTTTGATTCTGGTTCCATTTGGTTCTTTTATCCTATTTTGGGTCAAATGGTTGAATGCCAAAATAACTCGCTTACTGTTACCAACACAAGAAAGAACCAGGGACTTGTCCTAAGAACCTAATCCCTAGTATACTGTACCAACACAAGAAAGAACCAGAGACTTGTCCTAAGAACCTAAGCCCTAGTATACTGAGGACCTTTTCCTATACCGAAATCGATTCTTCTCACACCTTATCTAATCTTGGTAACATTAGTCTTAAGTTCACAGACCCTTGTGCAATAGTAACGGAAATGAATTTGATTAATTGATAGAATTAAAAATGAGTTTATCAGTAGTGGTAGTACTAATACATTTCTCAGATGCTGATTATGAATATTAAATGCAGCTACAGGTCAAACCGCAAGTTCCATTTTCCCTTCATGTTTGCGTTGAGAGTCCAATTGTTTTCTCTAATCTGCATATAAGGGACCTGAAAGAGAGAAGGCAACACAATGTTTTCAAGAATCCAAAATAGGCTCTACGACCAAGAACATCCGGATTTATAAAAAAACAGGCTTTTTTCGACTTCAAGAGTGAATGAATTTTGGAAGAGTCAACATACTTTAGCTGCGAGAGAGATACCTTATCAAACATTTCGTAGCCAACTTTGATCCGTACATCCTGATCTTCCTTAAAATCCATTATGTTCCAGGCAATTTCTGCAGCTCCTTTAGGGTTCCTCTGTCAGCACAAAATGAGCACAGTTAGGTTCATTAGGCATAATAATACTCGAGCAAGAACATAACTCCGACGAACGTTCTTGAGACCAAAAAAACAAAAAAAGCGAAACCTGATTGAAGTCCTGATCAAAATCACACCGCCCTTTAATGTTAAAGGTGACACGCTTATCAGTTCTCACAGGAAACTCTTTTTTCCCGCGTACATGACACCGAAGCTTTTGGCGCTTATCATAATGCAATCCAACTCCAAGGCCTGTCGAAGCCTAAGAGAAATTTGTAACACTACTAGTATTAGTACTAGTCTACGGTGGAAAATGTTTCAGGAGGAAGAGATAGAGGAAACAACATAAACTGAGATCAAACCTCGGGGAAAAAGTGTCTAAACATAGCACAGAAGTAACTCGGAGCCCCAGTACCAGTATCTAGCTCTCCATGAAGCTATCACCAAACAAAACCAACAAAGAAAATGAGAAAGAGAAGTGTGTTTGCAAGAAAGGAAATACAAATTGGCAATTTATGTCGACATACTGTAGCCAAAGCCAAACAACTGTAGCAGAACAAGCACGCCTGATACACATACTGAAAAGTAATGACTCAAGCAAGATTCAGGAAGCCTCTGAATGTTCCTCTTCTCAATGACCATGAGAAGGAAGTTAACCACTCAGAAATAATCTTATTCCTAAACAAAATCACATTCTCAAGAACCCTAATAGCAAAATGTTTCAAAATGATGACACAGAATCCCAACAAAAACTCCAAGCAGAGGAAAGGTGAGTTAGTGAGACACGAAACCAAAACCATTCCTTAACTTGGTTCCTCCAACAACACAATTCTGAAAATTGGAGTAAATCTCAGGCCAGATTCATTAGCAACTTCGCTAAGGTTAGGTTTTATACTCCAAGAGTTGCTTCAAAGTTCAAAGTAGCTGCTTAATTTCATCTTAACCAAAAGTTCAGGTTAAGATAAAATCTGAAACTTTTCACAAAACCGTTCACTTGTGTATAATGCACACAAAATTATCTGAAAAAATCACGAATAAACCCTACAATAGAAATTCTAGACGCGACCAATTTACCTCAAAATTTAACCCTTTTAATAAATCTCAAGACTTTGGGCATCTGAGCTCCAAAAGCAAAGAAACTAGTCAAACAAAACAATCCCAACCAAACCAGAGAGCATTACACCACCAAAGCCAAACAGTTGCAAAATCGAATAGAGCTAAAAAAATCCTCAATAGCATCACGAACAGTTGCAAAATATAAGTTGGGAGCTACGAAGAATTTCACCTGCAAATGGGTTCTCGAGTTCACCGGGAGCTTCTCCTTAGCATGGATTTTCAAAGACCTGGTATTGCCCGTAAACCTCAGAGAAGTCTCCATAACGATTCTCTCGAGAAAATCGCCAAGAAAATCACTACCGAAACACAAGCAGAGCGAACAAAACCAAAACCAAAACCTCACCTAGTTTTTTCACATTTTTCTCGAATACTGCTGCTGTATCATCCTCTGCACCAAGGCTCACCATAATTCAACCAATAAATTACTGCCACGTGTTATATAAGCCCACATTGCGGCCCAGTATAGATGGGTTTTATATATCTGTAAAATTAGCCTGTTTGTGCGGGTAAAACCCGACCCGGTAAAAAGAGTTTCCGAATCAAATTTTGTAAATGCTCAAGGTCTGTGGTTCTCTGAGTGAGTAAGCAAGTCTCCAGAGACTGGTCTGAATTAATCTCAATCAAGGATGAAACAATCGAGTGTCGTCGATGTGTTGCTTCTTCTGCTTGCGATCGCTGTTCTCGCGACGCCTGCGTTCTCCGATCTGGTTTTATCCAAAGTAGAACGTCGTGTAAGTCTCTCAATCACTCCTCCGCAATATCTTCCGATCTGGTTTTTACTCGTCACGAGGTTCCTGATCGATTCGCAAACTTGCACTTGTTGATCTGTGCTTAACACTTCGAATTAGTTCAGAAAGATATAACCTTTTTCTTCCCTTTTTCTGGATTTCTTATGATATCTGTGGGATCGGATATGTAATTATGACATCTCTGTAGTCTACGATTCATTTCGATGGTCTTTCTAGCATCATTTTCTGAACCCTTCATCCAATTTTGTTGCTTTTTTAATGCAGATCGATGTGACCTCACAGTTTGCTCGCGTTACCAAGACCCTTAAGGTAGTTTCCAAGCTTATCATGAGACTGTGTTAGTCAGATTCCAAATTACGAAGCCATATGTTGTGTTGAGGTCTCTGATTCTTTTTGTTAACCTGGCTGGTGTGTTTAGGTCGTAAATTCTGGCTCTGAATCAGTTTCCGAGTTTACTTTGACCTTCCCAAAGTTTCTTGGTAACAACTTGGCATATTTATCGGTTGCCCATAGCGAAGGAAAGGGGAAATCTAAACGCCCTTTGGTTAACCTCTCTGTGGAAGCAGCTAATCCGAAAGGAATGCCCGATTCGATCAGTTTCTACTCAGTCACATTACCCAAACCACTCAATAAAGGCGATGCCTTGACGTTAGAGGTAGTTGCTGCATTCACCAATGTGCTTCAGCCATTTCCAGAGAAGATTAGTCAGGGTGATATCCATCTTGTTATGCTCCAAGAAAGTGCACAGTATCTCTCTCCCTATGCGGTCGAGTCTCAGTCATTGTCTATCAAACTACCCAATGCCAGAATCGAATCTTACACCAACCTGGAGAACACAAAGCTCCAGGGCTCAGAGATCAAATACGGCCCTTACAAGAATCTACCACAGTATTCATACTCTCCCATAGTTGTCCACTTCGAAAGCAAGGCTGCATTTGCTGTGGCTGAGAAGCTCGTGCGAGAAATAGAAGTTTCTCATTGGGGGAACGTGCAGGTCACCGAGCATTACAATATCGTTCACCGTGGAGCTCAACTCAAGGGAGAGTTTTCAAGGTTAATACTCTTTACTAATGCGTTATTCTAGTTTACAATTCGGTTCCTGATGCTTTTCATATTCCAACCTCAGGTTAGAATTTCAAGACAGACCAAATCCCCGAGGAGCATCTGCTTTTAGGAATTTACTTGCCAGATTACCACCCAGAGCCCATTCCATATATTACAGGGATGATATTGGCAATATCTCCACGTCTCAGATGCAAAGTGATTCGAAAAAGGTTGATGTTTTGGATTAACGAGATTTGATCTTCCAAATATAACTGGTGTATGTGTTCTGACTCTTTTTTTTTTTTTTTGGCTGGTTTGGTTGCAGACAGAGCTACTAATTGAGCCTCGGTTTCCATTGTTTGGTGGGTGGAAAACTTTTTTCACGATAGGTTATGGTTTGCCACTTAGTGACTTTTTATTTGCATCGGAAGGGAAACGTTTCCTCGACATCTCCTTTGGCTCCCCTATGCTTGACCTTGTCACTGAAAAACTTATTGTACAGGTTGGTATCTGTCTCTTATACACATCTAGATGTGTATAAGAGACAGCCCCTATGCTTGACCTTGTCACTGAAAAACTTATTGTACAGGTTGGTATTATACACTTTCTACTTGAGATGTTTTCACTTTCTTAGTTTGATTTTCCTTAGCTTGGAAATGATGTGGAGACAGATCAATCAAAGCAGTCAACTTTTTGACCGTGACTGGGTAGTGCAATGAAGATGACAAGTTGCTTGATGTTCTTTTGTGTTTTCAAATCCGTTGTAGGTGGTCTTACCTGAGGGTTCGAAGGATATATCAGTTATCACACCATTTGCTGTCAAGCAGTCACAGGAGGTAAAGCAGTCACAGGATATATCACTTTTTTCCTGTCTCTGTGTGTTTCGATTCTGAATTTCTGATATTTGAATTATTCATGTTCGTTTGAAGATCAAATATTCGCACTTAGATATAGCTGGTAGACCAGTTGTTGTGCTTGAGAAGAACAACGTTGTCCCAGATCACAATCAGAAGATTCAGGTAGATATAATACATATGAATACTATTATTCTATAGCCACAAATATTTGTACTTTAATAAACCATGAGATAATTTTCTTCTGTACAGGTCTACTATAAGTTCAGCAACATCAATCTGCTGAGTGAGCCATTGATGCTAATCTCTGGATTTTTTGTTTTGTTCATCACTTGCATCATATACACGCGGGCTGACTTTTCAATCTCCAAGTCCTCTCCTGCATATTTGGCGAAACTCCAATGGGATGAGGTAACATTGGAATCTTTTTCCAAGCACGTCTACATGTAATCTACTGATATCTTGTCTCTCTGAGAACATGGTAGATATGAAGATGGCATTCTTTCTGTTTATCAGGTCCTAGCAACACTACAGGAAGTCCAGAGTACCATCCAAAAATGTTTAGCTACACATAATAAGCTCGAAGCATCATTGCGTGATCTCTCAAGAACCGGTGACATTCAAGCCTGCAAAGCAGCTCGCAAATCCACCGACAGTTTACTGAAAGATCTTTCGAAAGAACTGAAACCTTTGCTGGCTTTCTTACAATCTTCCCCATCAGCCTCTCAAATATCTCCAAAGGTTTGTAATTTCTCTCCATCCGTCTCGCATCTCTTAAGTCACTCCCCTCTGCTTAACTGTCTCTTTTGTATCAGGTCGAAGAGCTAGTTGCGAAAGAGAGAGAACTTCAAGAGAAACTGATGGCCAAACATACAACTGTTGTTGAAGGGTACGAGAAGAAATCCTCAGGGCGTGATATCGAAAACCGGATCGCTTCTCAGCAGCAGAAGATCATTGCTTTGAGGCAAGAAGTAGAAGATCTTCTAGAATTCATTGATGAGATCTAGAAGGGTTAAATGTAGCAGATCCTCTTAAGCTTAATACCAGACTTTTGAATTTACTCTCATTAGAAAAAATTGGTTTTTGTTCCTTAATCAGTGAGGTGTTTATCAACTTTGAAAGACAGCTCCAGTTTCCTCCGTAAGACACGAACCTCCGAGTTTAACTTTGAAATCAGTCTCTCTTAAAAATCATTTACAAGAACGCATATTTGAATATACCAGAGAATATTGAAATATGCGTTCGACTTCTTTGGATTTTCTGAACGCATATTCAGTTGTATATCTTGTTGGAATGAGTGTGTCTTAAGCGATACTATGTTGGCAAGAATAGTTGGCGGCGACTTCTTTAAGTCCATCGGAAGCTGGTTTGGGCCAACATAGTATATAAGAGGCACAAGCCCAACAATTCAAACCCATGAAATTCATGACAAGAGCCCATGTAATTAGGATTTTCTACCAAGTTTAGATTTGTAGACGGCGTCACGGACGGCCAAATCCGAACAAGACACAACTCCGGAACATAGCCGCTCCAATTCAGCTTGATTTAATCTATGAATTCACGAATTGGCAATAAAAATATAGATGAACGTATACATAGAGTGAAGTTTGTAATTTGACATTTTACAATCTATAAAACAAAATACAAACCAAAATCATATTACTCGTAAAAGAAAATTAAAATAAGATTGGAAATGTAAGGTTTTTATCTTTTAGTTGCTATCTAATTACTTTTCTTTAATTAATTACAAATATAATATATATTTTTAGTTTTTTTTTATAATATCATTTACTCATTTTGTTATTTATTTTTTTGTCATTATTTACTTGATTTTTTGCTTATAATTTGCTTCATTTTTGCTTATAATTTGCTCAATTATTTTTCTACAGTTATTTCATTTCATTCTTAATTTTTTCTATAGTCAATTTTTTCACACACGGTCTAATCAATTTAGATTAATCAGAAAAAACCAAACCATGAAACAGACATAGTTCACCACCGAAATTAAAATATTTTGTTAGTAAAAATCTGAAGTTATTTGTTTTGTTTTGTATATAATAATTTTTTTTTCCTCGAGTGATAATATGACATGGTAACATTAGCTTAGCTGTTATACTCCCTAATACATTCAATAGCTCATCAGGACCATCGCGTGAATTAATTCCCCATCGTTCATCGCAATTTTTGTTGTTGTTGTAATTAAGCCTTTAGATGTCATATTTTATTGGAATTTTGGAGGTCGTGAGAGTATACCCAAATATCATCTTATTTTTACAGCACTACGTCATGATGTAATTTGTTGAGTTGGCTGAGATAAAATTGGTTTGGTAAAATGTCGGAGGGTTGTGATGGGTCGATTCTAATAAAACGAAACGGAAATGATGACGAGAGGTTTGCTTGGGGTAACGCTGGTGTGGGGAGGTTTCGATGTAATAGACGAAGCCAAATCAGAGCTTGAACGTCTTTGTCCGGGCGTTGTGTCTTGCGCTGACATCGTTGCACTTAAATAGTTAATTTCAACAAATTTAATACTCTGTTAATTTGTTGGTAAATATTTCTCTGGAATTTATGCCAAGAGGGTTGAAATAGAAAGGACAGTTTCATATAATATATATATATATATATATATATTTTTTGAATTAAAGTATAAAACTATTATGGTTAAAAAAAAAAAGAAGTATAAAACTATATAAAACTTTGTATCCGAAACTACCAAATGAAAAGTGATTGAATATTGAATATTAATCTCTGATATTGAATTTCAATAGACAAAAAGACCTTTCTACGAGGTTCCAACCGGTCGAAGTAGTGATGTTAATATGGGCTTAAAGCCTGCGGGCCTAAACGGGTTTAATGTAAAAAAATTGGCCCGCGGTTCCTCTTAAGCTTAATACTGTACCAGACTTTTGAATTTACTCTCATGAGAAAAAATGATTTTTGTTCCTCCTTAATGATGTGTTTATCAACTTTGAAAGACGGCTCTAGTTCCGCCGTAAGACACGAACCTCCGAGTTTAACTTTGAAACCACTCTCTCTCAAAAATCATTTACAAGAATGCATATAGACTTTAACCAATGTTGGTGAATATACCAGAGAAGTTTGGGATCTTATCAATGTGCCTCAAGGCGTTCTCAGCGATCTGCCGTGTCCTGAAATCTGCGTTTTGAAAGGCGTCCACTAGTGCTGCAGTCACGTTCTGTTCTTCTGCAACTTCTCTTGCTATCTCTTCAATGCGTAAGATCCTCTCCACCATCCACACAGCTCTTATCCTTAAATTCTCTGTCCGATTCTCCAGCAGAACGTTTAATATAGGCGTTATCCCGTCTGCTTCATCAATCAACCTCACCGATTTTTCTACTTCTAAACCGTCCTCAAACAACGTTGAAAGAGCTGCAAGCGCTGGCCCAACCACCTTCTCGTTTTCATGGTCCAAGAGATCAACCAATTTATCCACGGCTTGTCCTTCAACAAGACAAAAGCTTTCTCTCAATGAACATATCCCTTGATGGATCTTGCAAATCCCCAGAACAACAGGCGGTTTGCTCAGGCATGAAAAGATAGACATACAGTAGTTCGGAGGAGGCAGTTCGGGTATCCTTGTTAGATTCTTGGATTCAAGTGAAAGATTCTCCAAAGCCATTGCAGAAGCCATCTGGATGTTATCTTGACTGTTGGACTGAAGAAGATCGAGGAAAACTGAAGCCAGATTGTTCTCACGGCAGAAAGAAACGGCTTGAGTGTCCTTGGTGAGTGCGAAGGTGATCCGAGCGAGAATACTAACAAGTCCTTCGAGAAAAGTTCTCTCAAACCGTTTCCCCCTGATTTCTCCTTGGCGAATAACAATTATCTTGGACATGATTTTCTCAAAAGCACCTTCACTTAACAATCTCTGTGTCAGACCCCAATCTCTCTCGGGAAGTTCAGCTAAAAGTCCGGCAGCTGCAGCTTGCTCCTCAGTGATTGTTGTTCTATTCTCCGATATGATCGCAACAAGGTTCCCGAGCTGTCCAGCAGTGCCACGCAGAGCCTTGGCTAGTTCTTCGCTCATGTGTGGTGAAATGTTATGAAGGAGCTTGAAAGAAGCCAAACGCAAATCATCGTTCTCATGAACCTCAACGAACTGAACTAAGCTAATGATGGCACCTGAGTTTCTGATGGCAGAAACAACATTTATAACCGAGTTTGGGCAGCTAGTGAGCCCAACAAGAACCTCCAACAGCTTTCCCTGGATTTCTGGACCCGTGTTGCTAATTAGTTGGAGTAGGTTTTCCACTATGTCCTCTGAAACAAGAGTCTGGTGATGAGCTCCAACAGGAACTTTGTCAAAATCGTAGCCAATGTTCACTATATTGGCAAGAATAGTGGCGGAGACTTGTTTAAGTCGAATCGGAAGCTGGTTTGGCCCAACATAAAACAGGTCTTTGATAAGCGGTGGGAGAATCCCTGTGCCGATTAAGACTTTGGCACTCCCCTCAAACGATGAGATGTTGTTGAGAGCTCCCAAAGCAGCTTTCCGTTGGCGCATGTCGCGGCTTCTCATAAGATCAATAAGAGAGGAACCCACAGTCTGAGCCACAAGGACTTTCACATCGTTATTAAAGGCAAGCTCCCCAAGATACGAAGCCATGGAGAGTTTTATTTCAGGAGAACCTGCATATCATATGTTTCATATATGATGATTCAGTCTAATAAGCAAAACCGTAAAGAAAGTAAGGGTTTGGTGAAAACACCTTCAAGAAGTTTAGCTAGAAGAGGCTGCAGTCTACCGTTGGTAGCCATCTGTCGAACATTTTCCTCTGATCTCCCCAAGTTTGTCAAAGTTCTATCAGCTTTCTCAACGGTTGAAACATTCTCTGATTTGCTGCTTGTCAGACCAACCAAAAAGATGATTGCTCCACGAAAAGATCCAATCTTCGCGCACAAGGCTTATGATTTGGAGAGCTCAAACAACAAGGAAACAGCTGCCTCCCTTCCCTTTGGTGGCTCTTGGGATAAGAACTTGACTATAGTACGCACAGTGTCTCCTTCAGCTACGATTGCCTGAAACACTTTGAAAAAATCAGTTTACAAAAAAAAAAACAAAAAAAAACAGAGACAAGACAGAGATGTAGTAACCTTGCTCTCTTCATCTCCCTCAACGGCGACTTGAAGAGTCTGTAGAGCCTTATACCGCACTTCATGGCTAGTACATTTTAGCAAGTCGGTAATCGATCGAACAAGCTGAGGACATCGGACACGGTTTTTAGCGAAACGTATGTTCCTGCAAATCTCTCGGACATTCTTCAAAGCCAGCAGAATATTGGTCTCAGCATTTCCCAAGTAGAGCGACTGTCGAGCAATATCGAGCTTCAAGCAATCGTTCCTGGATCTCCACTCTTCGATTGCATTGCATAAAGCTATACTTGGGCTTAGATCAGTGACACTCAGCTCCTGAGAAGTAACAGGACAAGACAGAGGTCGGCCGTTCTGGCTACACTCCTTGAACCATTTCTGAATTGCTTCACGCTCGAAAGTCTGGCCATTCTCCAAAGTGACTGGATTTTGCATGACTTGCTTTGTCAGCGGACAGATAAACGCCTCATATATATTATCGATCCCGGGCTCGAAAGTAGAGCTATTCTCTGATTGGCTTCCACCCCAACTTCCGGCCATACGATGATGATTCCTCTTCACTCACTGTACTAAAGCAAATGTACACCCAAAATCATGAAACAGATCTTACAGGCCAAAACCTGAAGCCAAGATATTATTATTCAGGAACGAATCAGAGCTCATATAATCAGCAAAAACCAAGCAACCCCAATGGAAGATGTCTCAGTTAGAGTCTATGATGCAATCAAAACTAAGCTAATTAAAAAAGTTCTGTATTTTATACCAAATTTAGCATCGTGGATGGAGAAAAAAACAATTTCTCAGGATAGTCCCTTATTAGGTAATGTTATAACAAACACACGAAAAAAGGAAGATAGCGCGCGTACCAGTTCCAAACGCAATAAGCCCCGAACCAACAAAGAACCAAAAAAAACCCTTAGCTTCTTCTTCTAGCTTGACACAATTCGATAACGACCACTGGTTTAAAATCGTTTGAGTAGAAATCGCGTGAAATCGAGTCACTTCATCGTCTTCCATGTAGCCATCATCGAGCAAAGAGTTTTTTTTTTTTTTTTTACTCTTCTCTCAAGCTTGAATTTCGATAGAGATAATTTTCCCTGAATCAAACGCGAGGAAGGAAGATGGAAATTGTAGAAGAGAGTTTCACTCAGTTAAGCAACGAGGAAAAAAATAGAACGCCGACCCCAAAAAATGGAAAATAGGAATATCAAAAGCGTTGACAAATATTTAGAAAAGTCATGACATTCACACTGACACGTGTATACACACTCGACAGCTAATTCGGGTGGGTAACCAACATGGGTTTAACCCGGAAGTAACCAATTTAAACGCCCATAAATTCAATTAAGGCCCATATATAGACCCAGTAAAATTCAAATCTCAAACGTTTATATCCATACAGAATAAACCACGTGTGTAGCAGGCTCAGAGGCGCGCACGAGTTACCCATGTCCACGTTTTGGTCTGCACGTACGAGCTCACACATGTGGAGTTTTTCTATTATGCGTTTAAGAAAAATGTAAGAGAAAAGGAAAAAAAAATAAGAACGAAACGACTGTTTAGGAGACGAAAGAGAGTAGAGAGAGAGAGAGAGAAGAGAGAGAGAATGGGTGAGGTAGGTGATACATTAACGAAGAAGAAGAAGAAAGGAAGGCCATCGCTGATAGAACTCCAGAAGCGAGCTCTGAAACAGCAGAAATTGCTGCTAGGTAAGCCCAAGGAAGAGCTTAGATCTGGTTTCAAAAACCCTAATTCTCTCAATCCGGCTCCGAATTCCGGCACCCGATCCGATCGCCGGAATTATAATCCAAACGAGGCTTCCGACGACGACGATGAGCGGAGGGACAAGAAGCACCGGCTTTTGCACGGATTAAACTCCCATGGCCGTCGCGATTCTGCTAATTTCAAATCTGGAGGCTGCGATTTGGTCGCCGATGCATCATCCATCAGCCGCCGGAAAATCGGTGCCCCCGTACACGGATCTGACGATACGGTAGTTATAGAGATACAAAGCTTTCCGGAAAATTTCGATTTTGTTTTCATTTGGGAAAGAAAAACAAAAAAAACTGTTAGTTTAGGTTATTTAAATTGATGAGATTTCGCGCGTTATTTGGGGTTTCTCTCTTGCTTAAATATGGTTGAGTGAGCGAAGACTGATGAGTTTTGACTATTTCGTTTTTTTCCCCCTCTTTTTGTTGGTGGGAAATGGAAATTCATAATTTCAGCTTCTTTTTTTTTTTTTTCCCCCTTTTTGTCTTTGCCGAGAGAAAATCTTGGTGTTAGCTGGATTTAATTTGAATATTATATATTTTATTCTTTGATTCTGGGTATTAATTCATAGTTATCAGAATTAAAGACGCTTCTGCACTGAAGAGACAATCATGTCTGAGACCAAAAAAAAAAAGTTTTGATTTAATTTGTCTTTTTACTCTTAGTTTTCTTTTAGCTTTGTACTTCACGAACTTTTACCGTCTCTTCTTTTGATTCTTCCATGAACATGAAAGTTATCATAAATATACAAAATTTAATTGTATTATTCCTAGGATTTTCACTTGAGGTTGATGATATTATCTGTTGGTTTTTCTGCAGGAACAAAAGGCTTCGAAAGCGACAGACATTTTTCAAAGTATGTATATAATCCTTTTTTTTTTTTCATTTCTTTTTAAGTCATGTAAATGCATAAACCTGGAATTCGTGCGAGGATAAAAGTGAAATCTCTCTGCTGATTATTAAAAAAAAAATGTGTGTCATTTACTTGTGGACAGGGTGTGTTGTGGAGTCTGGGCCCGTTACACCATTGCCAGACAAAAAGTTGCTGTTGTTCATCCTTGATAGAGTTCAAAAGTATGTCAATTTTTCTAGCTCCGACATCGCCTCCTTCTCCGTGTTCTACCGAGAACTTTTTGTAATTTGGATGAAGTGATGCAAATCTGGGTTTGGTTTTTTTGATTTAATGTTGTTTTACAATACGTGAAGGAAGGATACTTATGGAGTGTACTCTGACCCAGTTGATCCTGAGGAGGTGAAAGTTATTCCAATATTTAATGTTAAAAGCTTGTGTATGTTCAACGCATTCTTATTGCTTTATCTTAAACTGCCGGAGTTTGTTTACAGCTTCCTGATTATCATGAGATTATCAAGAAACCTATGGATTTCAGCACATTGCGGAAGAAATTAGAATCCGGGGCATACGCTACCTTGGAACAATTTGAGGCAAGTCTTGTACTTTAACGCATAACGATCCTCTATGCTTCTCACTGAACTATCACTTTTGGCTGTGTAAAGATACATCTCTGCTCTGCTTTTGCTTGAATGGAGTGTTCATCTTGCATAATTTTGATTCTTCATATTCTTAGTCTCATCATGCACTAGTTTCTTTCTTAGTCTTACTACTAAACTGTGTGAAACAAGATTGCTACTTGACATGACGCATGCCGTGTATCTGATATCTCTAACAATCCGATAGTCGCTGTTTGTTAACTCTGTATCCATGAGAAGGTGCAGACATAATGTTAAAACTGAGAAACTGCTGGCGTCTGGAATATTGTCTTTCTGATCCCCTCTCATCTTTTTTGCAGCAAGACGTGTTTTTAATATGTACAAACGCGATGGAATACAATTCAGCAGATACAGTATATTATCGACAGGTTTGTCTTGGCTCATATAAATTTGCAACTCGTTTTCCCTTTTGTTATTCTCCATTTTTTGTTCTCCTTCTGATAGTGTGTCTATGGCTATATATAAAAGGCAAGAGCTATGCTGGAGCTGGCTAAAAAGGACTTTGAAAACGTAAGACAAGAAAGTGATGGAGAAGAGCTAGTGTCACTGTCACAACAGCCGAAAGTGGTCAAAAGAGGCCGTCCTCCTGGCACAGGCCTTAAGAAACAGCCTGAGCCATCTTCGATTGACCCTACTGTTTCTGAAATATCAGCTGATGCAACAGCAGCACACATTCCTTGTGCAGATAGCTCTAGATTATCCGGCGCTTACAATCTAAGAAAAACCCCTCCTTCTTATAGATTCCATCTAGCAGAAGCTTCGGTTAGAATCAACCATAATAGCGAGAACCAAAGTGGCTTGCTGATTGATTGGGAGAAGGAATTTCCACGTAAAGACCTGCCCTTTTCTCATACTAGCTTCCTAACACTCTTTTTGCAAGTACGAGTTTTGTTAACATAAAAACGTTTTTTTTCTTCTGTAGCTTCGGTTGTGAAGGCCGTCAATAAATACGGGATGAAGAATGTCGACGAGAACAGGCGAGATTCCTACAACCAGATCTCTACTTCCTTGCAAGAAGCTTCGATTTTTACAACTCTTGGAGATGATTTAAAACAGTTAACTCCGGTACGTATTAGCAAATTAAAACAAAAAAAAATCTCCGTTTTGTTTTAACAAACGAAGAATATGACCGTCGTTTCCTTGTTTTAACCAGGTTGGGCTGAAAACTGAATATGGATACGCTAGAAGTCTGGCACGATATGCTGCTAATCTTGGTCCTCTTGCTTGGAGATTTGCCAATAGGAGGATTGAAACAGTGTTACCAACTGGAATCGAATTTGGTCCCGGGTGGGTTGGAGAGAACCCAGAAGCTCCTCCTCAACAGCAAAGCTTAATGTATGGAAAGCAAAAGTGTTCGAATGGCTTGGCATCTGATGATCATCCTCATACAAGCAGAATCATGTCTCCAACCACCTCTGTCTCTAGCACTATCATAGGAAACAGACATGCTTCCCATGAAAGCAGAGAGTCTGCACCAGCTGCTCGTGTGTTAAATCAAGAAACCGAGCAGTCAGGACCACTGATCAATACCGAGAGCAATGGTCTAGCCACAGGTTTCGGCGGATTTAACCATAATCCAAACCAGGTGCTGGAAACAGCCTTCTCGCAACAAGGCTTGTTGCCTAACATAAAACAGGAACTAAACCGGTTTCCACCTGATCTCAACGATAAGCTCGTCTCGCCAAACTCACCAGTCTCTAACCTTCAGGCAGGTTCATCCCAGCATCCGGATTTGGCATTACAGCTCTCACTTACTTACTAATCTTAAAAGCTTTACCGGTAGGAAGAAGAAGAGGTATGTGATGAATGTGGAGGAAAATATAGGGAAGTCTTTGTACAGATTGTTGCAACTACCAGATTTGTGTAGGGTAAAACGAAAAGAAAAAAACGATTAAGAGTACTCACAAGGTGTATGAATATAATTTATACAGATATTTTTAGTTGATCAAATTAAGAACTGTGTGATTGTGCATTTGAGTTTGGCTTTCAAGTCATCTGTCGTTTTGGAATCTTCTTAAGATTAACGTTTCACGTATTTGATCTAAGCCTCTATTACTTGTTTACAAAGAACTTACTCAGCTCTTCATAAACAACAAAAAGTAAAAGATTTATGAGATTGGGATTTCAGCAGTAAAGTTGGAATATTATTATGTTTTTTTTTTAGCAAGAGTTTATATTATTATGTTTTTTTATTGGAGGGTTAAAGGAGAAGAAAATCTTTCTAGAAAAACAGAAAATTCTGTTATATAAAAGAAAAATGAACAAGTGTTAAAAAGGAGATGTTTTGAGAGCTAATTGAGAGAAAAAAAAAAGAATTCAGAGAAACCGTCTCTTAAATAGGAGTCACTCTGTATCTTATGCGTAACAATGAAACCGCTTAATTTAGCTCCTAACGGAAAGAAGGAGGAAAACAAATGTTGAATAAGAAAACAACAGAAGGAGGAAGAAAGGAAGGACGCGCAGTTCCAAAATTAGGTTTCCCTTTGGCCCCTTTAATTTCTCTCCCGTTGCCCACAAAATTTCTCCACTTGCTCTCACTGCAATTTTTTCTTACCTCTTTCTCTAAAGATTTTGTTTGCCATTAGAAAAGAGTGTATTAAATATATTCCTTCCTCTATTAGAATATAAAAGATACCATTTTTTCACCATTAGTTGCCATTTGTATAATCTTTACTTCTCTTTTTTCTCTCCATTTGAGATTCTCTTTCCTTTCACCCTCTATTGGTGGGTTCATAATTTTCCCATTTTTGTTTTCTGGAATTATAGAGAGGGAGAAAAAGAAAGTCTCTCTCTTTCCCATTTATAACCCCGGAGACAAATCCCTAGGTTCTCTTCTTTTTTTTTTACTTTTTACAAGAATCCTAGATTTTTTGTTTTCTGTTTGGTTCTGTTTCCGGTGTGGGGGTTACCGGAGCTAGGTTTGATGATGATGTTGGACATAATCTCAAACCAGCTCCGTCTCTGAATCCATTTCATCCGCCATTGTTGTTGTTTGTCATCTTCTTTGATATTTTACGTTAAAAATTACAAGGAAGATGAGGTGTTTCTCTTGTCTCGACACACGAACCAATGACATGAGAATCAACATTGATACCCTTCCTTACCTAACCGATAATTCCTCAGGTCTTGATAAATCTCTTATCTCTCTTTCATTCGTTTATAAATGAAATCTCCAGTTTTTTTGTTTTTTGTTTTTCCCATCTCAGATAGTTTTATCATTCGAGCGTTTGCAGTTGACACGAGAAGCCATTCAACAGGAGCAGGGTCGAAATCTGGCATCTTAGGTTTGTGAATTTTGGATGACTATAAATTTCTTCATACATTTGAAAATTCTGATGGAAAAAAAACAAACGTTGAATTTTTGGGTTTTGATCAGTTAATGGGAAAGTGAATAGCCCTAAACCCGGAGGTGGCGCACGGAGTTTCACGTTCAAGGAGTTAGCCGCCGCCACGAAGAATTTCCGGGAGGTGGACATGATCGGAAAAGGAGGATTCGGGAGTGTCTACAAGGGGCGTTTATATTCAGGACAAGTGAGTAAAGTAAGCGCTCTCTGTCTTAAATCAAAACGTTTGTTTTTTAATATCTGAAAATGTTGGTAAGAAATTTGATGGGGATTGAATCGAATCGAACAGGTGGTGGCGATCAAGCAATTAAACCCAGATGGGCATCAAGGAAACCAAGAATTCATAGTTGAGGTTCTGATGCTTAGCGTCTTCCACCATCCAAATCTAGTAACTTTGATCGGTTACTGTACTTGTGGTGCTCAGAGACTTCTTGTTTATGAATACATGCCAATGGGTAGCTTAGAAGATCATCTTTATGGTCAGTGTGTTTCTCCAAATTCCCCCCCACAAATTTAAGCATTTCTCATCATGTTCTGTTATTGATTAACCGGTCTTGTTTCTTGTTGTTGTTTAACTCAGATCTTGAGCCTGATCAGCATCCGCTAAGCTGGAATACTCGAATGAAAATCGCGGTTGGTGCAGCTCGCGGGATCGAGTATCTTCACTGTAAAATAAGCCCATCCGTGATTTACCGTGATTTGAAATCCGCAAACATTTTGTTAGACAGGGACTTTAGCCCCAAGCTCTCTGATTTTGGACTCGCCAAAGTCGGTCCTGTCGGTAACCGGACACATGTCTCGACTCGGATCATGGGTACTTACGGATACTGTGCTCCAGAATACGCCATGACCGGAAAGTTAACCATTAAATCGGATATCTATTGCTTCGGTGTGGTGTTGCTTGAGCTGATCACTGGGAGAAAAGCTATTGATTTGAGTAAACCAAACGGAGAGCAGTACCTTGTTGCCTGGGTAAGTAAACAAAAAAAACTGGAAAACCGGGTTAAACCGGAACCCAATCTCTCGTTTAACCGTGTTTTTGCTCTTATGTTGTGTGGTTATGCAGGCTCGACCGTATCTCAAGGACCCTACGAAATTCGGGAATCTTGTGGACCCGTTGCTGCGTGGAAAGTACCCGAAGAGGTGTCTTAGTTACGCGATTGCCATTACGGAGATGTGTCTGAACGAAGAAGCGAATCGGCGACCGAAAATAGGCGATGTCGTGGTGGCATTTGAGTACATAGCCGCTCAGAGCAAATCTTATGAAGCCAGAAGAGCGGCTCGCAAGTCTACTGTCTCTGACCAGTCAAGAGGGGAAGCAAAACAGAGTTACTAAAGGTTGTGTGAGTCAAATGTGAAACCTCTGGTAGAAACAGAAGGTTGTTGATAAGACCGCGTACTATTTTTGGTGGGTTTTATCATCATTTTTTTGCAGTGTCAAAATTTAAATAGATAATGAAAAAAAAATACTTATGATAAAAAAAAAGAAGCAATATTCATGTTTTTATAATGTTTTACTTATTATAGCTATAAGTTATAATTCAGATGGATAAATCTAAGAAATATATTTTTGTTTGCTAAAAAATTCTAAGAAATGTATCATAAAGACGTGGTAGTTTTGAACACGGTGTATCTCCAAAATCTGTATCCAATTCCAAACATCGATTTCAAATTAAATGTAAGAATGTGACTTACATGATACAAATGATATAGTCAACCGTGAATTATTTGAGCTTTTCTCACAAGAAAATAAATTGAATCTTATAAGGGATCTCATGTTATAAATGCAAGTAGGTGACGAACGGAATTACGCGGGCATCTAAATATTTTATGTCAACTTGAATACACTGCTTAATCCGATCTACACATCATTTCCCCTCTGTATTGTAGATATATCATTTTCTATTTGCATATTGGAATTTATAATTTGAGAAGAATAAAATAACATATGCCCACGTTTTCTACTTTAGCTCGTTAAAAAACTTAAAACTTTATTTGGACCGTCAATGGCCGCGTTAGTGAAAGAACGCCACAGGCCACACCCACACACATGTGCAAATCGACCGTTAATTAAAAATGTTTTGTTTTAACCACTTTGTCATTCTAACTATAATATGTTATCTTGCTCATAGCCTCATCATAGTTTCCATATTTATCGTTGGTAAGAGCATCAACAATGGTAAGCTTTTCAAAAGCTCTTAACCAAACAGTGTGAGAAAAAAAATAATAAAAAAATATTGTGTCAGAAATTTTGCTTGAATCGTCTCTCGGGGGAGAGACTTAAGAAACGTTTCTGAATGAAGTTCGACACTTCTCGAGCTTCTATTGGTTGATTTTTTTTTTTTTTTTTTTTTGTTAAATCAGTTTGTAAAAAAAAAATAATAATAATAAAAAAAAGTAAAGAGACGTCTCACCGTTGTGGATATTTTTGTTTTGAGTCTTTTCCGAAGATGTAAGGGGTTTTGAGTCTTTTGACCCTCGTGTTTCATATTTTTTGTTTTTTTCTTTTCTAAATAAAAATTCCATATGCTCAGTGTGTCACATGTATGTATACTCGGACCCGCCATTGCCAAACACTGTTCTTCTTGTTTGACTTCTTCCCACTGATATTTTCTAAGGAATTCCTAATAACCATGAATCATGATGATACACTATATGACAAATTGACAATAAAGCCTTTTAGATTTGCGATATATTATTATTTTTTCCTTAACTTGTTTTTTTTGTTTTTCATCTTATCCAGACAATTGAAACGTTTTATTTTTTTTTCTTTTAGTATTTACTAATCTTTTCTTGATTTGTTTTCCTACATATAAAATCAATGATTTGTGTTTAAAAAATATAAAGAAAATATATTTTGAAAAAACATAAATATTTTTTTTACTAATATCTTTAATTTGTTTGCTATTAGGACCACTTAATTTTGTTGTGTGTATTTTTATTCGAGTGGTTACGTCATCTAGGTGAGGTATATGTGGCTGTCAAAAAAAATAAAGTGAGGTATGTGATAGGCATAGTCTATAGGAAACAAAAGTGAATGGTAATTTGGTGGTATCCTAAATTGCCTAGAAAAAGTACAGACAAAGTGTATTAAATGATGAAGTAGGTAAATAAAGTATACTGTATAATCAGAGTTAATTAAGTAAATAATTATGCAAATTACCATTTATGGTCATTTAGTGCAATCACCTTAAGTTAGTGTAATTACCTTAAATTAGTGCAATTACCTTAAATTTAATAAATATTCATGGTCATTTAGTACAATCGCCTTAAATTAAAATTGGTCCATACATTTTTATCGTTTAGACTTTATGCAATTACTTTAGGCGAATGTAACCAAATATATATATAGTACTAACATTTAACAATAGTGATTAACAAAACAATACATCTCTTAACATAGAAGGGGAAAACATTTACTCCGATTGTGCGACCCAGCCATTGACCACTGACTTGTAATTTATAATCACCTTTTTGCATATCTCGCTCATTTTTTCTTTAATTACAAAATTCTTTTCGGTCTATAATTTCTTTGAATTCGGACTTTACAGAATAGAGAAATCCATATTTAAAAAGGACTTCAATCATTCAAAGAAAACGATATTGAAATTGAAGTTCCATAATACTATTAAACTTGAAATGACAGTGGACATTTTTATTGTAAATGTATGAAATGAGAAAACGTAACAAATATGAATCACACATGACTAACTAACGTTGAAAATTTAAGTAATAAACTAATAATAATAAAAAGTATTTAACAATCAGCCAATCAAGTCAATAGGGTTGCTATATATAACCACGACGAAATCAAATGAATACACGACCTATTATCAAATTAATAATAATTCAATATTTCCCAAAGCGTTTTGCTTGGTCTTTCCTCTCTGTTTCTCGCCTTCTTCCTCCATCTTTTAGTTAAAGTCCCCCTGAAAAGGAAGGAAAAAAGGAGACAGTTGGAGAAATAGCTATCTCTAATCTTGTGATCATAAAGCGTGAAGCGAAGATTACCCCAAAACAGAACCAAGTCAAGTGTTGTTTGTCTTGATGGGGAACTTCTGTCCTGGCGGATCTTCCACTGTTCAACATGAACAGAGCCCTGTCTCCACCAAACCTCTCCCAGGTTCATATACACATCTCTCTCTTCTTGTTCTCTGCCAAATCTACACACTTTGGATCTATTTTATGGTGTTTTTGTTTTTATGGTAGTCTCCGAGTCCTTCAATTAAGAAAAAAAAAAAGCTTTCCTGGGTTTGTTTGTACCGTTGTGATTTTCAATTTTGAAAATGTCAATGCTTGCTCTGTTTTCTTTATCAAAATAAATCAAACTTCTGTAGTGAAGTTTCAATCTAGTAAGACCGTGTGTTGATCTTACAGCGGTGAGACCAGTAAATGAAAAGTTTCCGCCGCCGTTGGTGGCGATGCCGGCGGCTAGGGATTTAAAACCGATGTTTCCATTGCCGGAAACAGGACGGAGAACGAGAACCGTCGATAACCCACCTCGTGAAAACCCGCAGGAGAAGACGAGATCCGTCGATAATCCGCCGCCTCGTGAGAAAACGCCGGAAAATACGAGATCCGTCGATAATCCGCCATCAAAGCCGGTTGAGAAATTAGGTCTAGGAAGAAAGGCAGTTCCGCCGAGCGGGAAGATAGTGACGCCGAATCTAAAGATGTTCACATTAGTGGATCTTAAGACGGCGACAAAGAATTTCCGGCCAGAATCGATCATCGGAGAAGGCGGATTCGGACAGGTTTTCAAGGGATGGGTAGAAGAGAAGACCTTAGCTCCGTCGAGAGCCGGCGTCGGAATACCAGTCGCCGTTAAGAAATCAAACCCTGATAGTGCTCAAGGCTTACATGAATGGCAGGCAAGTCACTCCAAATTTTCCTCCTTTTTTATTTATTTTAGTTTAATTTGCATTGAAATCATTAAAAACTTCTAATTGAGGCAATAATATAAATTGAAATATATTGTGCATATATATATATATATATATATATATATATATAATTTTAATGTTTTTTATTACATATTAATTGTCAATAACAAAAACAAAGACACAAAACGTATACGAGTAAATTAGGGAAAAAAATCAGACTGATGTATGACAGAAATAACAACAAAACAAGTAGCCTGGTCATGTTATATACTTCGGAAGATTTACGCACAAATATGGGTCAAATAGATTACCTACTTTTTTTTTTTTGTCGGCAACTTTTTGGACAACAAATAAAATAAATTTACATACTCTTTTGAACATTCTCTAGACACGTTTTAGCTTGCTACTTGTCGTTTTGTTGCTCAATGTAATGACTAATGAGTTTTTTTTAAACATCTTTTTTGCTGCCAATAAAAAAAAAAGACTATATTTAAATATTATTACAGACCTAAATAAGTATTAAAGAATGATATTTTAATCATTTATAACTGAAGTTCATTGAATCTGTTTCACTATAATTCGAACGTATTTATTAGTTTGTTAATATTACTTTTTTAGTACCTAAAAGAAAGAAGAAGTCAATCTAACATTAAGCCAAAAAGAAGAAGAAGAAGAAGTCGTCAAGGAATTATCACGTAGCATTAGTCAATCAAGAAAAAATATATATATAAAAGTTAATGAGATGTACATAAATACGATGATATGGTTGAATGTTTTATTGTGTTGATGCGGGGAAATTATTTTCTTCATCTATGTGTAGTGTGTCTCCAGCTAGAAATTCCGTTATATGTAGCTGCCTACAATATCAAAAAAAAATTGTGAAAGAAACTCACGACCATACATATTGTAGATAGAATATAGTATAGAACTTATGAAAAAAATGAAAACAAGTGTTTATCACCAAAAATAAAGTAATATTGCTTTAAGAAAATAAAGTAATATAGGAGCTTTGACCACTGACTTTTCAAAGTTGTTTGAGACCTGCGCGCGCACCTGAATAACTTCATTAAAACTTACAAAATTGATTAAATAATAAAAAAAGACTATTTCGTTTCACGCAGAATACAGATTTTAAAAAGTTCATCTTTTTGTTCTAAGCATAATTTTACATGCGATTATACTCATTTCGCTTCGTTAAATTCGATCAGGTCTATTTTTTTGAATAGTGTACTATTAGTGATATAACATTCATATCATATAGAGATATAGATTATATAGTTACATGTTATATTTGTATTATACTTGTAAAAATGAACCGAACATCAAATTTTATAAAATAAACAGTGAAATATAAAACACAGTTATTCTAGTGCAGTCAGTCATAGGATATATAATTGTTAACGTGTGTGTGGATATCTTGTAAACTTGCAGTGTGAAGTGAAATTCTTAGGGAAGTTTCATCATCCAAACCTAGTGAAGCTCTTGGGTTATTGCTGGGAAGAGAACCAGTTCCTCTTGGTCTATGAGTATTTGCCTAAAGGAAGCCTTGAGAATCACCTCTTCTCAAGTACATTTTTTTGACTCATCCATTAAATTACCTTTTCTTATATACATGGATCTTTTTATATATATATTAATATAAGACTTGCACGTAATGTTAATGCAGAGGGAGAGGCTTTGACATGGGATACACGTTTGAAGATAGCCATTGAAGCAGCTCAAGGACTTGCATTTTTGCATAACTCAGAAAAGAGTGTTATTTACAGAGACTTCAAGGCTTCCAATATTCTTCTTGATTCCGTACGTTGTCTGTCGTGTTCTCATCTCTAGCTCCCCACGTTTTACAACAAAACTGCTTGCCGTTTCTAGATTGTTTACAGTTTTTTGTCGTTTTTACAGAACTTCCACGCCAAGCTTTCTGACTTCGGACTAGCCAAGCATGGTCCAATTAATGGATTCTCCCACGTGACCACACGTGTCATGGGCACACACGGTTATGCAGCTCCCGAGTACATGGCTACAGGTAAATAACAAAACGTGCAAATTACAAAAAAAAACATGTTTCAACTTATTTTTTTTATTTGGCAATGTCTAATTGATGTCTTCAATAACTCGTTTATGTATAAACTTCATTTGAACTTTGGATTACATTAAATGTTTTATTTTTATGTTATAGGTCATCTATATGTGCGGAGTGATGTTTACGGGTTTGGAGTGGTACTTTTGGAGCTCTTAACCGGTCTAAGAGCACTAGACCCAACCCGACCATCTGCGCAACAGAATCTCGTGGAATGGGCTAAACCGGTTTTGACCCAAAAGAAGAAGATCCAGAAAATGATGGACCCGCGGCTCGAGCACAAGTATCCACTTTTGGCGGTGGTCAGAACCGCCGCGCTCATTCTACGGTGTCTCGAGGCTGACCCGAAGAACCGACCGCCCATGGATGATGTACTCAGAGAATTAGAAATCGTAAGGACTATCAGAGACGAACCAAAAGAACAGAGGCGTAAACGAAGCAGTGGTAATTCAGATAATAACCGGGTTAATGTACATGGCTCACCGCACGTCCGTAGAACCGGTCGAACCGGATAGTCGAATAAACCTTTTGGATTAGTCATATACATATGCACACAAACATACATACGTACGTAAAACCTTTTTAATTAAAAAGAAAATGATTTTTTTTTTTTTTTGGGTAGTGTTTGTTTTCATTTTTTAGACCTGGTGAAATATTTGTTGTACACTACGACAGTTTTTTTATTTCTCCTGGGAATACCCATAATTTATATAGCAAACAGAAAATTCATTTTGGTATCTATCTTCTATTCTAATATGACAAGGTTTTTTTTAAGACTTGATCAGAGACGCTGACACGTGACATTTCTTTGTCTTAAATATGTGATTTTTTTTTTTAAAAAACCTATTAAAAAAAATCCATCAAGTACATCGTTTTCCTCTCTCTCTCTCCGCCACCTCTCTTCAATTCCCACAGTATATCGTCTCATAGATCCTCCGATAAAATAAAAAATCCATTATCTAGATCGTTTTCTTCTCTCTCTCTCCGCCATCTCTCCTCAATTCTGACGGGATAGGCTCTCAATTCCTCTGATCCGGCGTCGTTACTTTGCGTTGTCAGATTCGTTTTCCGATTTGGGGTTCTGACATGCTACAGAGCTCTGCTTTGGGGTTGAACAAAACCACACGAACTACAAAAGGCCTGTCTAAGAGATTCTTCTGATGTCCGCAAAACAGCCTCCCCGAATTCAATCACTGAGCGAGTCGTCGTAAATTTCAAAAAGGGTTCCATGGCCGCTTCAATGACGATTTATAGACCAATGTCTGGATTCATCACTTTCTTCCTGGGTTTTGCTTATCTCATTGGCTGGTAAATTTTCCAAAATTTGAGCTTTACAAAAATTTACAAAATTCATCACTTCCGATTTAATTTATGTAGTCATGTGTTTTATATGAGTGGAGATGCCTGTAAAGAAGGAGGAGTCCACTCTACAGGTATATTCTTTGATTCTACTTTTCTTCAAATTTCTTTCCATTCTCTGCGATTCGATGATGTGGTTTGTTTCCGTGCATGTGTTAGGGAATGCAATTACATGGCATAAATAAATAATATGATTGAATGATTATCGAGGTATGACATGAATCGTGTGTTTTAGTGATTGAATCTCACATGCATATTTTGATATAAACGAATTCATGCATGATATGGCAAGAAATTTGGTTGAATGATTCTTGATTCAACGAGTCTTGTAGGTTTGTTTGTTTACTTGGTTAATCTATTGTGTGTTTGATTTCAGATTTGGGCTGTTTCTGGAAAAGAAAAGCGACCAACGCCATATGGAGCAATGCTTCGAGCTATATTTGAAGTTGCGATATGTAAGAATCAATCCTTGAACTTCATAATCCGTCATTCCACTTTCTATCCTCTGTAAAGATGGACCTGTTGAAAAACCCGTTTCTCTTCGCTGCAGAGACGGACACAACAAATAGTCGTCCGCCTTCTTATGCAATCGTATGTATTATATTTCATTATCATAAAAACACTATCTCTACTTAAAAATTCACAAGAAAACTAATTAAGATATCATATTTAAATAGGAACACAATTGTGCGACTAGCTTTGTGGGATGATATAGCCGCTGATTTCCGAAGACAAATTTGTATGGCAAAACTTCAACCGATCACAATTATCGTAGATTGGCTCAAATCTACTACCTGAGGGCATTTGAAATGTTTTAGCATAATAAACATATTAGATTAACAGTTAAAAATACAATTTCTCGCAGGAACGCTTCAGTTAGACTCGACATCAGCTACGCGGATTTTTCCAAAAGAAGAGACTTCAAAGATAATAAATTCTTTGTGAAATAAATTCTTCTAAATTGTGTCTTTTCTTTCTTTTTCCTTATGAAAAAACAATCTGTATTTTTAAATATTAATTCTCACGAGCATATCATTTTGTCTTTATAAGGAATTAAAGATACATGCGAATAAGATAATTAAGATTCTTTCTTTTTTGGTGCAAATAATAAATGTATTTTAGATTATTTTTCGAATGCAATAATTGGACTTCATAAGTAATATCAACCTCACTACACACTAATTTCAGCAACCTAAAAACTGAATAAAATGTATGTTAAAATTTAGAAATAAAATAATAAATTAAAATTTATGAAATATAAAACAAAAAAAAATCAAAATACTTTTTTGGGGTGTCCTCCCAAACAAAATACTTAATCCAAAATTAAATCTAAGAGCAACCAACACTAATACTACATGTTCAAAAAATACGTTATCAAAAACTAATTACTACAAGCTTTGAAATGTAGGTGACATGGCTACATTAACATCAAGATTTATAATTAAGTAATTAAATATTTTTATAAAAAA